>VYXB01004999.1:1243831-1261854 GCA_013397135.1 Pachyramphus minor | reverse complement strand
AACAACGGCAACGGGCCATGGGGCAGTGAGGGCAACGGGAACAACGGCAACAACGGCAACGGGCCATGGGGCAGTGAGGGGAACGGGAACCTGCCCCAGGGGGCCAAACGTGCTCCCCGTGGAAGCTCCCCCGGGGGCTGAGGGGTCTCCCCCACCCAGAGCCCGGTGCCGGTCCCTGCTCTCCCCTGTGCAGCCCTGAGGCTGTTCAGGCGCTCCCTCTTGGGGCAGAGCCCGTGGGATGCCACCTCCAGCCCGGTGTGAGGGGTTGGGGCTCCCGCTGTGCCGCCCTGGGCTGGCTGTGGGGGGATTTGCTGCACTGGTGTTGGGGATTCAGTGCTTTGGTAGTTTGGAGAGCCTTGAGGTGTGGGTTCACACACCCTGTTGAGTGAACCTGTGCTGGGGGCTCGCGCTGCGTCCTTTGGTTGTTTGTCTGTGGTGTCTGTGCTGGGGGTTCAGTCATGGCATCGTGTCCCTTAAAAGCAGAGTTCAGCTGGGTTTGATCCTCAGGATGTCACAGAATGGTGCCCATGGACCAGGCAGGGGAAGCCTTGTAGGCACCGAGCTGTGCTGTGATTCAACACAGGAAAGACATGGAGCTGCTGGAGCGAGTGCAGAGGAGGCACCAAGGTGATCAGAGGGCTGGAGCAGCTCTGCTGGGAGGAAAGGCTGGGAGAGCTGGGACTGCTCAGCCTGGAGAAGAGAAGCTTTAGGGTGAACTAACTGTGGCCTTCCAGTACATGAATGAGCTGACAAATAGAGAGACTATTTACAAGGGTCCGAAGTGACAGAAGGGGGCATGGCTTCCCACTGACAGAAAGTAGGTATAGATTAGATATTGGGATGAAATTCCTCCCTGGGAGGGTGGGGAGGCCCTGGCACAGGTTGCCCAGAGAAGCTGTGGCTGCCCCATCCCTGGAAGTGTCCAAGGCAGGTTGGATGGGGCTTGGAGCAGCCTGGGCTCGTGGAAGGTGTCGCTGCCCAGGGCAGGGGGTGCAATGAAATGGTCTTTAAGCTCCCTTCCAACCCAGACCATCCTGGGATTAGAGACAGCCCCATGACTGGTGCCTGAGCTGCCCAGCCTGTGCAGGTGGAATAAGGGGGGTGTTACCAGTGCAGATATCCTGGCTGTACAGTTGTGCCTCCCTCCTGCCTGGGAGCCCCAGCTGGAAGCTCCTGCTGGACAGAGGAAGCTCTGTGTGCCCGTGGTCCTTTTCTGTGTGAAACGCCTGTCTTTGGTTGGTGTTTTTTGGTGACCCTGTCAGTGTGCTGTCACACTGCAAACCCCAGCAATGCTGGCCTGGCACTGTGTGCAGGGGACTTCATTCCTCTCCAGTCAGGGCCAGGTGAGTCACTGCTGGGAGAAACCAGGGCCACACCTTGCAGGGAGGTGTCAGCACCTGTGCGGGTCACGCCGCGCTGGGCACACAGCTCCTGCTGCAGGGGGTTGTGGCACATCAGTGGTGACACGAGCAACACAGGAGAAATAAAACCTCGGGATACACCACACCCGTCCCCTGCTGGGGTCTGGAGGGTGAGCACAGCCTGGCCATGGCAGTGGTTGGGGACTGCACTGGGGCAGCGGCTCAGCCTCGGGAGCTGCAGCTGCATTTCCAGGCTCCTGCTGGGATGGTGTTGGGGTGGAGCAGGGATTTTTCCCGGGGGATATGGCCTGTGCTTCAGCATGAAAGGGTTAAGCTGAGGTTGGTGTTTATGTAACCAAAGAGGGAACTCCCAGAGATGAGTCCTTGGCTATCTCATGTGTTGATGCATCAGAAGGGCTTGAAGAAAGCCCGGCTTGTTGCTTGCGCTGAAATTACGTACTGGAACCCTGTGCTTCAGAGTTTCCCCGGCTGCCTGCGGGGGGCCGGGCTGGAATTTGCTTTCCCTGATGTGTGCTTGGACTGTGGAAGCCTGTTTTGTCCCTGAGGAGCTGTAGCCTGGCCACAGCTGGCTGTGGGTGGAGGTAAGGTTGTGCTGGGCTCCTGTACTCCCAGGTGCTGGCTGTGCCTGGCTCAGGTGCCCGGGACTCGACTGATGGGCAGTTGGGCTGAGGAAGGAGTTTTTCTGGTGGGGGGTTCAGCGGGGGCTGCCAAGCTGTTCCTGTCTCCCAGCTCACAAAGCTCAGGCAGTCCTTGCTTTCCCGGGTGCCTTCCAGCGGCACAGGGGTGCCCCAGCCCCTTGTGCTGCCCCGGGATTTGTCCTTCTCTGATCAGACAGATTCTGTGCCTGGTTTTGAGCGAACTGCTCGCTCAGGGGAGAAGCTGACTGAGTGTCCGTGCAGTTCCAAGAACCCTGTGAGTCAGGGCTCTGTTTCGGGAGCAGGCTTCCCTTCCCGGAAGGGCAGCGCAGCGGAACACGGGCTGCACTGACTCATACAATGGGCTTTTTTTATAGAGGTAGAGATATATATATATATAAATACATATGTTTATTTCTCTCAGAGAACGGTTCAGCTTCCAGAGCCCTGGTAACGGTAACATTCCTGCACAGGGGATCTCCCCCGTGCTGTGCAGAGGGAGGGGAGCAGAGCCCAGCCCAGCCCGGGTGGGATAATGAGCCAGGGAAGGGCTGCGGCTTCCCCTGTGCATTCCACGTTATCTTCGGGATGGAATTGTGTCGGGAAGGCTGAGCTGGCCGTGGGAGGAGGGACAGTGCAGACAGGATGGGCTTGGTTTGGCGCTGAAGAACAAAACAAAGTCCTATGACTGAAACTTTGAAGGACACTATGGCCAAAAAGTAACTTTGGCCTGATTAAGGGTTGTTCATATTTTAAAATGCACACCCTGCATGTGCTAATCAGCTTAATGAAGTCCATGCTACCACATATGACTCTCTTACTCAACTCCCCACGTAGATCATGCTGTATGTGACATTGGAGGAGGAGGAGAAGGTTGGGCTGTGTATGAGGGGGGCAGAAATTTCCCCTGGTGAGGAAGGAAGAGCCAAAAGCCCTTGGAGACAGTAGGTGGGAGACTTCCTCTCCCTGCTCCCAGGGTGGGATGATCCTGATCTCCAAGGACCAGCTGGGACACAAGGGGTGTGTTTTGGGCCAAATTTCATACACTTAATTGAACAGCCTGCTTTCCTTGGGATCTGCCCTGCAAACATTCCCTGTAATCCCCCAGCCAGCGACTCCTCCGCAGGCCTGCCTGGTCCAAACCCCGCCTGCTCCCAGGGAAGCCCTTCCAATGGGAGCTGAGGCTCTGTCCCTGGGAGTGCTGATGACTCGGGTCTGAGCTGTCCCTGGCCAGGTTTGCTTGGGAAGGAGTGAGGCAACACTGGGACCTGCCTTCCCGAAGCTGGGCTGTGCTCCATTTAATGTGTTCGTGGAGGGTTTTTGGTCATGTCCAACACGGCTTCCCACGAGCTGGGATTTGCTGTGGGCCAGGTTTGAATGTGAACTTGGGTTAATCCTCACTGAGAAGCACTGCCCACTGTGATATTTGGGTGGGAAAAGGTGCAGCCTGATGTTCATGTGATTCCCTGTGAAGGCTGCGCAGAGGGGGAACAGAGTGTGACAAAACCCTCTGGGCCAGGTCTCCAGCTTCAGCCCAAATGCTTTATTGTGGTCAGAATAATCCAGAACCACAGCATCAAGTGCCTCTTGTTTCATATTACAGAGTCCTCGACCTTTTGCCCATCCAGCCTTCTCCGAGGTGATGACTCCTGCCTCCTGAGACGTTGGAAAACCTAGTTTGGAGCAAGAGTAACGATCCAGTTGATGCTGAACTACGTGAGTCCCTGTTTGCAGTAGCTGCCCTTGCACCAGCGAGCGTGTCCAGCCCGGGTGGCACAACGGGTCTGTCCCAGAGCTCCTGTGCAGGGGGGGTTCTCCATGGAAATGTTCCTCATATGTTTCCAGCAGAGATGACCATGTACGAGGAGGGGAGGAGTTTATAAGGCACCATCAGCCCTTGGGTGGGGGATGTGAAGGGAACAAGGAGCCTGTGGGGCTCAGGGCCCTGTGTCCAGCTCTCTGGGCCTGGTGACAGTGCTCTGCTGAGGTGTGAAGGTAGTGGGAGTTGGGAGTGCAGGGATGCAAAGTCTGCTGCAAGACTCCTTCCCTTATCTGCCTGGCTGTCCCTGCTCCTGGGGACAGGTGCTGCTGGCTGAATCAATGCAGTGACATCAGCTGTGTCCACGGAAAGGGTGGGACTGCCAGAGGGGGAACTGCTCTCAGATGCAGTGCTTTATCACTCTCTTGCCTGCTGAAACACTGTGGCTCTTTTAAAACAAATAAGTGCAGCCCAAAAAATGTTTTCCACTCTGCTGTAGTAATTAATCTCTTAGGGAAGAACTCCCAGGGTTTGGTTTGAGTGAGGAAATGGAGCTGTGCCTGGTTCCTCTTCACACCCACCCCCCAAAATATCTTCAAAAAGTCAGAGCACAAACATTGGCTGTGATGATGTTTGTGAAAGTCTTTGAAGCTGTTTTCCAAGAGCTAGAGGTGAAGAGGTGGTGTGCTGGGAACAAAGCCTCCACTGGCTGGAGATGGTGCATGCTGGACTCCAAATTTCAGCTGCATTGGATGTAGATAGATGGAGATGTAACAAGGTCAAATCCTAAAGAGATTCAGAGAGAGAGGGGACTTTTTTCAAGGCTAAAAATAAATTTTTGAGGATTTAATTGAATCTCAGAATAACTAACGTGTTTATTTTTTATGCCCTTGTTGGGAAAGGTGACAGATACTAATTTTTATGGTCAGTTTTGTGCATTCTTAGCTGTTTGAGGAACAGACTCAAGCCCCTGAGGGACTTGGTGGGTGGCTGTGATGCCTTGTGGGGATCCCCCATGGAGGATCCCCTGAAAGCCCCCGGGCAGCAGCAGCACCCACCCATACACAGGGATAACTTGGGCATCTTCTTTCAGAGGTTTTTGGAATATGTTAATTTGCAAGCTTGTTTTTGCTGTAAAACAACCTTTAATTATCTTGACTTGTTCCCACTATGTCTCTCAGACAACTGTTGTAAGAAATGTTGCTCTGAATAACGAGGCTGATTTATGGCTTGAGAAGTGCTCAGAGCCCCCCGCCCACCCCTGCTCTGCCAGGGCTGTGTGTGGTCACACAAGTGACCAGAGCCTCCAGTACAAAGGAGGGACAGCAGGAGGGAATAACTCAGTGGCTCATGGGATGTGGTGTCTGTTCCCTTTCCAGAGCCGAGGATGAAGCGGCGAGCATCGGACAGAGGAGCTGGGGAAACATCCGCCAAGGCAAAGGCTCTGTGCGCGGGGATTTCTGGGAATAACGCCAAGAGAGCAGGTCCTTTCATCCTGGGTAAGCAGGGACGGGGGCTCTGCACTTGTCAGGGGAGCTGCTGGTGGCAGAACTGAGAATAAAAGGCACCATGGAATGAGGGAAGGCAGGTGTGGAACTCAGTGTCTTAGCCAGGAGCGCAGGTCACTGGATGTACAGGGCAGCCTTGGCTGAGCTGAGGAGGGGTGGGATGCCAGTGCAGCAAGGCAGGCAGAGCTTTGGAGAGAAATATGAGCCCTTGTTCTTACCTCCTTTTTTTTGTTTTTAAACTACATTCTTAAACTTCGTTAAAGAGCAAATTCATCTGGGGGCTTTCTGGTTAGAGGTCTGGGAAGATGTTTGACTCTCCTGGCCTGGAATGTGCTGTCACATCAGCACAGGGGCAATGTAATACTGCACTAGTGGCCACTAGAAGTGGTGTGTGCCATGGCAAGGCCTCTCTGCCAGCTCCCAAGAGTTGCTAGAACAGTTATTGGTTCAGAACTAGTTATATAAACTGCCAACAATTGTAGACTTCGCTGTGGAAACAATGGGTGATCAGTTGGAGCTGATTGATTTCAACTGAGGAGTGGAGACACTGTGTTAACCTGAAATTTGGGCACATTTGGACACGTGTGAGCTGTCCCTGCAGAGGTGGCAGCTGTTTCCCAGGTGTGGCAGGAGCAGTTGCTGTGGGTGTTGCTGTGAGGTTCAGACATGCAGAAATGAGGACTTCTGCAAACAGCTGGGCCACATTTGGGCCTTGATAAAGTTTCTCCAGGGAACAAATGAAACATTGTCCCAAAAGGTTGCAGAGTTTAAGACCTTTGGGGTTTTTTTGCCTTCAGTCTGTGGAATTGCATTCAGGCTCCTGCGAAAAGGGAACTTGGTTTAAGCAAACGTAGCAGCGTGACGCTGATGTAACCCGGGTTAGTCACTGCTGCTGGAGGGAAAACAAGTCTGTCTCTGCTTTCTGCTGTAGGTCCACGTTTAGGTAACTCCCCTGTGCCAAGTATTGTTCAGTGTTTGGCAAGAAAGGACGGGACAGATGACTTTTATCAGCTGAAGGTAAGCAAAGTGCAGCTCCCAGATCTGCAGGGCTCTTGTGCAGGGAGTGGTGTGGGCTGAGCCAGTGCAGCCAGACACGGCTGCTGGAGCTCCCCCTCAGCAGGGCAGTGCTGCCAGGCACAGATCTGTGTCCAGATCAGCCCTGAGACAGGGCCTCTGCTGCTCTCCCAGAGCCCTTGGGTCTCTGCCTGAAATAGGGCAGCTCCAGGAGGGAAAAATCACCTGGCATATTTGCAACCAGCCACTTTTCTGTGGTTATGGGTTCAGCCAGGTCTGTGGCAAGGACACATCCACAAGAGCAGTTCCATCAGCTGTCAAACACATGGGGAGCCCAGAACTGAGAGGGGCGCTGGGGACGTGTGGGTTTTTCTGGGACCTGTGAAGATCTTTTCCCTTTCCCTGAAGATTCTCACCTTAGAAGAAAGGGGTGATAAAGGAGTAGAAACCCAGGAGGAGCGACAGGGCAAGATGCTGCTGCACACGGAGTATTCTCTCCTGTCCCTGCTCCACAACCAGGAAGGAGTGGTCCATCATCACGGGCTCTTCCAGGTACACTGGTCACCCTCCAGGCTGGGGCAATGCCAGGGATTGCTGATGGATTGAGCTGCTTTTGTTTAATGTACTGTTTGTCCTGTTCTTGTGTGTCCAGAGCTCCAGCACTCTGAGACTAACCACTGCTGCTTCAACAGGGGCTCTGCAGAGTTCAGTGGGATGTAACAGAGTTCAGGATTTGGGAAATGTGAGAACATTCACAGGGGGGACAGGCATTCAGCACTGTCCCCTTCAAACAGGACAACAGCTGCTTCACTGGCAAATTAAGTAACACCCTTTAGAATTAAATTTGGGCTTTCTGGTGTTCATACTGATTATGAACACCTTTTAATAAGGGGACAAATAGCCAAGAAACTGTTTCAGCAAGTTAAACCAGTCACTGTGCTGGTCAGTTTTTGTGTGAGTGGACTGTTGGTGTTGATGCCTTCAGAGCTGTTCACTGAGGTGAGGGGCTGATGGGAATTACTGCTCTGGCTGGTGTTGCCTGACTTGCTGGTTACATTTTGTCAACGTGCTTTTCACTTGAGACCATCTGTACTAGAACTGAAATAAGCTGAATGTCCAACTGTGTCTTGTTTAATGTCATGGGAGAACTGCTAATTGTGCCTGAAAATTTCTGTTCTTCTGAATGGTGTGTTGGGTCCCTGCTGTTCCCAGAGGCTGCTCTGCTGCAGAGCTTCCCTCAGCTCAGCTGAGACCCCTCACACAAGGGGTCTGTGTGTAGGAACAGCATCAGCACTGATGTGGCACAGAGCCAGACAGCACAGACTTCCTCTGCCTTCTCTACTCCTCTGAGGAAGGAATCCTTCCCTGGGAGGGTGGGGAGGCCCTGGCACAGGGTGCCCAGAGCAGCTGTGGCTGCCCCATCCCTGGGAGTGTCCAAGGCCAGGTTGGATGGGGCTTGGAGCAACCTGGGCCAGTGCAAGGTGTCCCTGCCCGTGGCAGGGGGTGGAATGGGATGAGCTTTAGTGTCCCTTGCAACCAGTCTGGGATTCTGTGTGATTTGTGAAGCAGAGCTCCTGTATCTTTCTGAAATCCCACCCTGGGGCAAAGGCCAAGCACTGTGATTGCATTTGCTTATTTTGAGATCACCTGCAGTTATTTGTTCTCCCAGCTCTGTACACGTGCCCTGAAGCTGCCCTGAAGGGTTGCTGCTGTGTTTGCCTCCCCGCAGGACCGGGCTTGTGAAATTATAGAAGATCTGGAAACCAACAGGATGGTGAGAAAGATGAAGAAGCGCATTTGCCTGGTGCTGGACTGTCTCTGTGCTCACGATTTCAGTGACAAAACAGCAGATCTGATCAACCTGCAGCATTATGTGATTAAAGAGAAGAGACTGAGTGAGCGGGAGACAGTGGTGATATTCTATGACGTGGTACGAGTGGTAGAAGCATTACACAAGGTGAGAGCTTCCTCGGCCCTTCCAGTGCTGGAGGCTGTTTGCCCACATTAGCATAATAGGTGCTTTCACAGCTCCTGGTGCAGGCAGTGCCTGGGTTACAGGAGATGGATGTTAGCAGTGTTCTGCATAAAACCTCGTGCCCCAAGCCCTGAAGAGCATTCCCTTCCCTCCTGCTCCTCAGGGTTCTGGAGGATAAGGTGGTGTTTGTGGGCTGTGGACAGGGGCCAGCTGAGGGCAGGGCAGGGGAACCACAGTGTGGTAACCTCAGCCAGGGGAGAGCAGAGCCTGATCAAACACAGGAAGCACAAGCTGTTTCCTTTTGAGGCAAAATAAATCACAATGTAAGCATTGATTTGTGGGTTCAGAACCTCAAGCTGTAAGTCTGAGATCAATGAACTAGAAACTGTTGTAGTAAAAGTGGATTCTGTGGATGTTGGACTTCTTACCCTGTGACACAGGACACCTCTCCTGCCTTGCAGGGCAGCCCAGCCTGGGTCTGGGGAGGGAATGCTCATCACAGTGATCTTACTGAGCCTGGAGACTTCAGTGTCAGGTCTCTCAAGTCTGAGAGCTCTTTGTGTTAAGAGCAGCAAATTTGCTTGTTCTGTCCTGATCAGAATCAAAGTGAAGTGCACAAAGTACCCAGGATGGAACCTGACCTGCAACCTAGACCTGGGTCGTTTCTGAGAATGGAGATGCCATGATTTCTTTTTAGTGTTCTGGCCTGAGTATGGAATTTACACTTCTAAATAGGCTTTTACTTATGTTATACTCTTATATTTTTTACAGAAAAATATTGTGCACAGAGACTTGAAACTAGGAAACATGGTGCTAAATAAAAGGTAAGAGTGCTGGAGAGCTGCTGTCCTGGCAGTGCTCTTGTTTCTTCCCCAAAGCAGATTTCTAACAGAAACACAGTCAAAGGCAGCACTTTTTGAACCCTCACATGCAGGAGGGTGAGGGAAAAATACAGATCCAGCCCAAAGTTATATAAGTTCATCTCCAGAAAGGAATTGAGCCCCACGTAGATAGTTTGCTCTTCCCCCCAGCTTAGTGACCCCTTGTCAGCCTTTTCCATTTGGCTTCTAACTGCTGAAAACTGAATTTTGTAGTAATTCAGAAACCTGCAAGGGAAGTACTGATTTTATCTATGTTTAAAAAAAGAAGAATTAAATGTGGTGACTGGTTCTGTTGCCATCATTCACTCTCTGTTGTGCCAAAAGCGTTCCCAGCCCTGCAGGCTGTCCTACAATCACAGCAGTGTTAGGTCTGACTGTTGCACTGCTGTGTTTTTGCTAGCAGTAAAATATTGACTTATCTAAACAAAAGCTCCTCTGTGCAGTGTGTGTTTGTGTCTGAAGCAGCTCCCTTGTCCCACGGGGGTTTGATGGGAGCCTGTGTTTGTGCTACGCCGGTGTCCAGGGGCTGGATGCTGTGCAGAGGGGCAGTGGGTCATGACCTGGCCCTCCTTGCTGGCTCCCTGGGGCTGGGCAGTGCCTTGGGTTCTGTGTTATATTTATTTTGTGTTATTGGCACCTAGTTCAGCTCAGATACTCTGCTCTGTCCTCCAGTATTACATTACTGCCTAAATATTTTGCACTAACTCGAAGAATGAGTGGAATTCATCCTTTTCACACTGTCTGGTTTTCCGTGGAATGAATAAAAAGCTGGAAGGCTGGAGGTCTGCAGTCTGTGAGTCTGTTGTACAAAGCTTGCAGGCTCACTGGGCTCACAGCTTGCTGCTTCTCCTCCCTAACACTGAAAGCAAATGGGTTTTACCTACAGAGGTTCAACTCCCCCCACACACAGAGCAGCTGCTGCCTCTCGGGGCCACCTCTGAGTTGTTTCAAGTTGTTTCTGTGGAGCTGCTGTAACATAAATCTCTTCTGCTTGCTGCTTTGATTCTCCTCCTTGCTGAAGAGGCAGGCAAAGGTTGGTGCTTTGAAGGATCCCCACAGAACTTCCCTTCTTTTGTGGGCACAGAGTGCAGGGGAGCACCCCGCAGATGGGGCTGCACCCAGGGCACCACTAGCAGGGGGGAGGTATTTGAAGCTCTGTCAACACACTGGCCAGAGTCATTCCTTCTGTGAGATCTCTGGTTTTGCTTTTACTGACAAGCTTTGGTGAGGGAAGGCTGTTGCCTGTGCAGCAGTGAGTCATGGGAAGGGTGGGAGAGGCATGAGAACCATCTCCATGGAGAGGACCAGCTGGAGCAGGAGCAAAGATCTGGGCTCACTAAGAGCCAGGTCCCTTCTCGTGGTGGGGAGTGAAGGTGCCACTGCAAGGTCCTGACAGACATGTCCCACCTGAGGGTCCCTCAGACCTTGTCCCCCACGAGGTGAAAGCCTCTCAGGATTCCCCATTAGGCAGTGCAGGAGTTGGGTGATTACAAATTAGATCAAATTTCAGGGACTAAATAAAACCAAGCAACCCTGAACATTTTAGTGTCCTCTAGAACACTTAGTCTTTTAAATCCTTAACAAATCCTGCAGCTCCTTATTCAGCCAGGGAAGTCTCCTGACAGTTGTAGCTAACACTTCCTAAAAACAAGTCTGTCTGTTTTAATAACCAGCTCTCCGTTTCCAACCCACACTTGGTTCTATTTGACTTGTCTGTGAGACTGGCTGGGAATGTTCCTTGGTTTGGTGACTGACTTAATCCATTCTCTCAAGCTCTGCTTGTGAAATACTTTTCAAGAATATAGAAACCTTCCAGACAGTGTTTTTCTACTTACACCTTTAAGTTGTAAGTTAAAATCCAAATTATCTGAGTGACGTGGAAGATTTAATGTGACAGTAGTTTTGTAATGAGAAATGGAAAAATTCATTAATGGGAGCTGGCAGTACACAGGGAAGTAGGGCTGTCTTAACAGAGAAATGTTGTGTCCCTGCAGCTTTGCCTTTTCTGTAGGAGGGTTTTGGGTGTTGATCAGGATTTGTGTTCAGCACACCTCTGTGTGGAGAGCAGTCCTGCAGGTCAGGTGGAACTGCCACCAGGTTCCTGTGTGGGACATTTGGGTGTCACAGAAGTGGTTGTTGCTGAATCTGATCCCAGCTCCTGCAGCTCACCTGGTGACACACAAACACACAGTGTGTACACACAGTGCTTGGGAGCCTGGCATGGGGCAGCCCTTCCATCTTCCAGCCCCGTGTGTTTTCCCAGCACTTCAAGCCTCCCAAAGAGCCCCCCAGGCACACACCTCTGTTCTGGGGTTAACTCCCTCTGTCTGTGCTTCTCCCCAGGACTCATCGGATCACCATCACCAACTTCTGCCTGGGGAAGCACCTGGTGAGTGAGGACGACCTGCTGAAGGACCAGCGTGGCAGCCCTGCCTACATCAGCCCGGACGTGCTCAGTGGTAGGAATTCCCCCCAGCCCAGCGCTTGTTTCAGTCATTTGTGCCTCCTGACAATAAATAAAACCGCCTGTTGAGTTCCCATATGTACCTGCCTTCATCAGGGTCCAGTTAGGAGACTTGATCTTCTTTTCCAGCTGAGAAAGTTGGAGGGAAGGAGTGAACGTGACGTTTTTCTTAGGGCTTGTCTGAACTTCAAGGCTATTTCAAAGCCCTGCCTGTCCCCTGATAAGTCTGACTGCAGACAAGACGTTTGCTTTCCCACATCTGAATCTTGTTTCTGAGGCTTCTCTTAAGCTGCAGGCCCTAAGGGGCAGCCAGTCCAGACCCCACCAGGATGTCAGAGTATTCGAGCTGTGCACTAAGAGAGGAGCAGCTCCTGCAGCTGCTGCTCACTTCCAGCAGGAACTGGTGACCCTCTGGGCAGCTTCTGGGCCGACAGAGAGGAGTTACTTAAAAATAAAGGAATGATGACGACAGGCCAGAGCCGTCTGTCTGGGCTGGATCACCTCTCCAGCAACCTGGCCTGGGCCTTGTCTCCAGCAGAGGCCTTGAGCTGAGTCTGGCACAGAACAGCATTCCCTGATGTCCTCCTGCCTTTAGCTGTTCCCAGTGTGTGGGGCAGTTGGAAACAGCTGTGGTTTCTGTTTGTTCAGTTGCTTCAGGAGGTTTCTCTTCCATGAGCTCTAAGCTCTGCTCCTGTACCAGCCTTTGAGCAGCCAGTGGTGCTCCTGGTTGTCTGTGAAGTGTCCCAGGCATCATTTTGGGGGTTTTTTCTTCTCACCCAGGTGAGCTGGCCTAGTGTTGAATTGTGCACGTGCAGGTGGGGCTGTGCCCATGAAACCTCTCCCTCTGTAATCAGATATTGGGCATTAGCTCATGAGTTACTTGTTCCTGCTATCCTGGCTGTGTTTCAGGAAGGCCCTCAGAGGAGCCCAGTCCAGGGACATCCAGCCCCAGTGTCCTCCCCCAGAGGTTTGTTTACAGGCAGCAGGAATAAATGTAGCTGAGCTCTTCCGTTGTGATCTGCCAGGCAGGTTTGAGGTGCTTCCCTCCTGGGCAGGACTGAGCCAGGAAGGGAGCAGAGGCAGGCAGGGAGGTGGATCCCAGCTTTTTTGCAGGCCTTTCCTGTTCTACAGGATATCCTGAGGCTCTTGTGACCAGATAGGTGATAGGAGCCAACTGCTGTGCAGGAGGTTGGAGTGGTTGTGGCTCAAGTGGCTGGAGGAGGCTGCAGGGAGCTGCTCCTTCCTGCTCCGGGGTGCTGATGTGTCCAGGACTGCAGCCCAGCTGCCCTCCTTTGTTTCTTCTACGGGCACTCTCAGAGGTGGAACTGGCCTGCCTGGAGGCCACAGGGCACTGAACAGGCTGTCTTGGCTGATCTCTGACACCTGAGGCTGTTTGAGACCCTGCAAGGCACAACCTTAGCTCAGGACTCATCCTGCACTGCCCAGCCTGGCCCTTGCTGCCATTGCCCTGCCTCTGGCTCTGGTGTCTGTGATCAGCCCTTCTCTCCAAAACATTCTCCCAAAATGGCTCAGTCTGCAGTTCCCCTCCAAGCACCAAGGGAAGAGTTACTTGAGGACGTTCCAGGCGTCACCACCAGCTCAGAGCATCCCTCTGTGTTGCTGGTGCTCCTGTGCAGGGGAAGCTGGAACGCCTGAGGAATTAATCATTGTTGTGGGTCTCCAGGAGAAACTGTCTCTTCTGAGGGATGGCTGCTGAAATGTCACAGCAGGAAAAGTTGGAGGGGGAGGAGGGAGAGGTGCCTTTTTATGAGCATATAAAGCAAAGAATAATTAGTACAAATACCAAATGCTGCAGCAGTGACTCACTGTGTGAGTCAGAGGAAGTCGTTCCCTCAGTCCTGTGCTGTGCTGCAGCACTGGGGTTTGATTTGGTGACCCTTGTCCATGCTGCTGGGGGCTGATTGCTGTGACTGAAGGGGCTTTGAAGCAACATTTCCATCAGGTGAATCCCCGGGGCTGCAGCAGCCTTGTGAATATCTTTGTGCAGGAAAACACCCTCCTGTTGCCTCTGGGACTTTACAGCTGGCTCTGGTGGCTGTGTGCTGGCTCCATCCCAGAGCAAAGCCCCATCACCATGGGCTCAGTCTTATCCTTCCTGGGCTTCTTTCCTGCCTCTCTCTGCCCTGTGCTCTCTGGCCCTTGAATTTGCCCTCCCTTGGTCCAGACTTGCAGCCAGATGGATGTGTGGAACCTGCCAGGCTGTAGGGATGGTGAGGGGCAGTGACCTGGGACCTCCAGCACAGGTCACAGCAGTTCCAGTTACCTGATGCCCTTGGACCATGTCAGGGTTATTCAGCAGGGACATTCCTGCTCCACAGGGGATGGGAGGGCACCTGTGTGGAGATGGACACTTTGCTTATTCACAGAGGGTGCACCCTGGGGGCAGGTCTGGTGCCTTGGGGTGAGGAAGCGCGGCGCGTTTCGGGGGCCGCTGAGGGAAGGGGTGGCACGCAGAGGTGAGGGCAGCAGCTGCCATGGGGAGGGCAGAGGGGTGGCCAGGCCTGTGCCCTGCAGCACTTGCAGGCTGTGTGTCCCCTGTCCTGCAGGTCGGCCGTACCGTGGGAAGCCCAGCGACATGTGGGCGCTGGGGGTGGTGCTGTTCACGATGCTGTACGGCCAGTTCCCCTTCTACGACAGCATACCTCAGGAGCTCTTCCGCAAGATCAAGGCTGCCGAGTACACCATCCCCGAGTGAGTACAACCTCCCCCAGTACAGCCTCCCCACCGCCCCGGGGCCTGCTGGGCCATACTGGGACAGCTGCAGCTGGAGGGGCTCCCCCAGTGCCCCCAGGGTCGCAGCAGTCCTGAGCACAGGCTGGTTGTGGGGGACACTGAGGAGCAGCAGCAGAGCTGGGGCAGCTTGTGGGAAGGTGAGGGAGGTCCCGAGCTCAGGGACAGGGAATGGACCCCTTGGTTAATGTGGGGGTCTCAGGGTCAGAGCAGTGGTGGCTGCAGTGGCTCCTGAGCTGTGCTCCCAGTGCATCCATGCTGCCTTTCCCAGGCTCACCACACACTCTGTCCCCCAGGGATGGCCGGGTCTCGGAAAACACTGTGTGCTTGATCCGGAAACTGCTGGTCCTGGATCCGCAGCAGCGGCTGACAGCTTCTGAAGTGCTGGATTCCCTCAGCTCCATCATTGCATCCTGGTACGTGCACAGGCAGAGCAGGATGTGCCATCTCTGGCCACAGCCTGTGTTGTTCCAGCTGTGGCGGGCTCAGCTCACCAGAGGAGGCTCTGGGAGCTGCAGGATGTCTTTGCACCCCATGTCTGTGCTGCTGGTGGGTGCTGCTGGAGACAGCTGTGCCAGTGCTGGTGGCAGCCACAGCCACCCCAGTGGGATCACCCAGGGGCTGGGTGAGGGTGGTTGAGCTGGTGCCACACTCCAGATGCCAGCGCTGTGCTCTCCCCCAGGCAGTCCATGTCCTCACTGAGTGGCCCTTTGCAAGTGGTGCCGGACATTGATGACCAAGTGGCTAATCCTGAAAACCCCCAGGAGGTAGGTTTTCCTGCTTTCCTTTCCAAGGAACTGCTTTTCCGTGCTGCTGTGCCAAGTCTGTGTGTAATGGGAAGGGCTGGCAGCCCCTGTGCCCCCGAGCAGGGAAGGGGAGGGCAGGGAGGACAGGACTGAGTCCCTCATCACCCTGTGCAGCGGAAGGAAAGGGTGATGCTGCTGGGACTGGCAGTCACATCCAGCTGGCCGAGCTGGCTGGAAGTGACTCGCTGGCCCCAGAGCTGGGGAGGTGCAGCTCAGTCCACTCCCAGCACTGCTCACTCCCTCACACAGCTGGGAGTGCTGGGAGGAGCAGCGGGGTTGGCTCTGGCTCTGGGTGAGCTCCGCCATGGGAGCAAACATCCTGTTTTCCTGCGGCGTGTTTCATGCTGGAAGTGCTGCCGTGGCCTGGCTGCCCAGGCAGGACATGCAGCAGGGGTGGGGGTCAGGCAGCTGCAGCCCCAGGGCCTGGCAGGGCTGGGATGAGCCACAGCAGGACAAAGCTCTGTGCTGGTGGCACCGGTGGCTCACAGGGAGTCCTGCTGGCGTGCCCAGCACAGGTCCCATCCTGCATGAGGGCCCCTGTTACCCCGTGGTAGCCCGGGCCCGTCGGAGGGGCCGTGGCTCTGACAGGTGGGGTCTCTGCAGGTGAAGGTGACAGAGGAGTGCTCCCAGTACGAGTTCGAGAACTACATGAGGCAGCAGCTGCTCTTGGCTGAGGAGAAGAACACCTTGCATGAGGCCAAGAGCTTCCTGCAGAAGCGGCAGTTCGGGAACATCCCCCCGGTGCGGCGCCTGGGCCACGACGCGCAGCCCATGAACCCTTTGGACGCGGCCATCCTGGCCCAGAGGTACCTCCGCAAGTAGCTCCCCACACCCCGAGAGCACGAGCACCACCCTGCAGTCTGCCTTCACCTGCTCCAGCCTACAGCAATACCGGTGTCCCACGACGGGGAATAATGTAGCAATCCCAAGCTCTGTCCAGGGACACGCACTCACGCCCGCTCCGGAGGGAGAAGACTTTTGGAAAAGCTAGTTTTGGAAGCAGCAACCTCTTGGCATCTTCTGGAATCTGTTTTTTAAAATCGAAGCCTAGATGACTAATCTGCTTTTAATCATGACTGTAATCTACCTCTCTTGTCTTTTTAACCATGCTGTTCTCTGGATCGAGCAAAGCTTGTGGGAAAGGAGGAGACTTCTGAGGGTGAAGCTGCTGGCACAGAGCAGCCCCGTGCGGCGCCCGCTCCGTGTGGTCTGAATAAGCTTGGATTTACCAGGGTTTCTGGAAAGGAAGAATTTCTTGAAACCTCCCTCTTCCCTTCATCTGCATCAAATCTGTTTCTGTCCCTACGTGCCACCTGGTCTGGCCATGCTGAGCAGCCCTCAGTGGCCGTGTGGCCACCACCTCGGGCAGGAGCCGAGGAACCATCCTGGCAGCACCAGCTGCAGGGGTGGGATCCTGTCCCCAGCTCAAAGGTTGCACAGGACTTGGCCCCCTGGGGCCTCTGCCCCCTCTCCCACCTTTCACTGAGTCCTTTGGTTTATAAGGGTCTATGATTTAATCTTATTTTTCAGTAGCTTGTCCCAGGTGCAGTTACAGTTGCATTAATTCTGATTTAGCATTTTCCCCCTCAGTTGTGGTACAGATGTAATATATGAGTTATAATGTGAAAAGCTTCCCAAAGTAATCCACCTAGAGGTAGGAAGGGGCAGGCTGAAGTCTCTACTGTATTTGTTCCCAGCTGTTCTTGCCATCCCAGCCCAAACCTGGGACTGCCTCTGCCCTCCCCGCATGCCAAGGTGGGGGAAGGATGTCCTGGTTTGTCACCTGGTGCCACTGGAAGAGTTTTGGCCTGTGCTGAGAACAGGAATGATTGTTTCTGAGCCTCATTTATGAACTGGATGCCTGTCTTGCCAGATGAACTGTTCTCACACAGAGCTCCCAGGGCTCACCGTGCCAGGGCTCCCACTCGAGGCAGCGGCTCTCTGGCTGCCTCCTTCCCTGCTCCTGGCTGCTCCAGCCCTGGCACCAGCTTCCTGCCAGCCCTGGGAGCAAGGAGGGTGGGAGCTGGGGGGCTGCCCTGCTCTTTGGGGCTGTGCTGCTCTTTGGGGCCACCGTGTTCGTTGGGCCCTGCCCTCCCAGCGCGGGCAGGGAGCGAGTAGCAGATGTTTGTAGCGTGTTGTTGCCTTCTCTTGCCCCGGGCTGGGGAAGGGGACGGGGTCGAAGCTGGGCCACTGCACAGGTGGCTTTGTGGGGACGGGGATGGACCTGAAGCATCCCTGGCCCCGTCGGGCATTACGTCCTGCCTGCGCCTCGCCAAGGCCCCGTGGGCAGGCAGGGCCTCGTGAACACTAAGGCAGACCAGCTCCCTGCACCGTCCCCAGCTGAGCCAGTAGCCCCAACTCTGTCGCCTTATTTATTTTGAAGATGGTGGGTCTGTCCCAGCACCCCCCAGAGTGGGCCCATCGCCCCCTGTGCCACCAGCAGCAGGGCAGGGACCCCCTGAGCACCCCACCAGGGCCCTGCTCTCTCCTTCTGGGTCTCTCCTGCCTCGCTCCCACCTCTTTATTTTTGTCGTTTTTTCCCCCCAAGGTTAAAGCAAAAAGCAATATTCTGGGACTCCCTGAGGCTGTATCCCACCAGGATCCTGTGCCCCGGGCAGCACTGGTCAATCCCACTTGTGCAAAGGCAAACTGGAAAGGGGTGGTGAGGGGGGCAGGACGGGGGGGCCCAGGGGCCGCGGCGGGACAGAGCCTGTTGTAAGGAAAGAAAAAAAAGAAAAAAAAGAGGAAAAAAATTTGTATAAAGACGTTATTTTTGTACTTCATGGGAGCTATTCCTGCATGTCGGCAATAAAACTTCGTACCAGAGCCCGGTGACCCCACGGGGAAG
>VYXB01004999.1:1213677-1242893 GCA_013397135.1 Pachyramphus minor | reverse complement strand
TGTCCCCGAGGCCCGGCCCCGGCTGCAGGGCCGACACGAGGGAATCGGAGCCCTTCCGACACCTCTGCCAGGGGGTACAGGGCGAGGCGCTGCCCGTGGCCCGGCCTGGCCCGGAGATGGGGCCGAGCGCGGGGTCCCGGGGGAGCGGGACGAGCCCCGGCCCCGCCGAGCCCCGGCCGGGGCTGCCATTGGCTCGGGGCGCGCTGACCGCCAGCCGCCTCCGAACTATTTCCTGTTGCTGCAGCGTTAATGCTAAACAGACCTTTCTCTCTCTTCCCTCGCTCCAGCCAAAGTGCAGCGGCTCCGCCGCCTCCCCGCCCCGGTGAGTACCAGCCCCGGGCACCCCGAGGGACCCCGAGGGCACGGCGGTGTCGGGCTCTGCCCTGTCCCTGCTCGAGGAGCTCCAGGCTGGGGGATGCGGGGCTGGGGGACGCGGGAGCAGTGCGGGGACACGCGGCTGAGTGTACAGGGCTGGGTGCCCGGGGATGGAGAGCTCAGGGTGCGGGATGCAGCGGGCGAGGACGCGGGGCTGGCGGCTCAGGGACGCACAGTGTGGTACTTGCGGACACAGCGCTGAGGGACGCAGGGCTCAGCCCTTGGGGACACCGGGCTGAGTGCCTGGGGACACTTGGGGACCCCCAGGCCCAGCATCAGCCCTGCAGTGCCCTCACCAGCACCGTGCGGGGCTCTGGGCGTCCCTGGGGCCCCATGGCGGGGCTGTGCCCCTCCAGCCCCACAGCCTTGGCGGGGCGGGGACGGCACCCACCCCTCCTGGGAACCCTGCTGGCCTTGTTCTGGGGTGTCCCACTGGAGGGGCTGCCCAGCTCCAGGATGTGCTGCAGCCCCACAACCCTGGACTGTCCGGGATGGTTCTGCTGATGTGTCACATTTTCTGCATTTCTTTCCTCATTCCTCTCTCCCTGGAGCCCTTTCTGGGAAATGAGCTCGTCCCTTGCCAGGGCCAAATTGCCTCCCTCCCTGTCCATGCGCTGCCCGCTGTCCTGCCTCCCATCCTGCCCGGTGTCCTGGTGGCCTTTGCACCGTGCCTGTCCTTGTCCCTGCACTGCCAGGCCCCACGGGAAAGGGCCAAGGCTGGAGCTGGGCCAGAGCTGTGCAGGGACAGGGACAGGGACACTGCCCCAGGGGTTGTGTGCAGCACATGTGTGTGTGTAGAACACGTGTGTGTGTGTGTGTGTGTGTGTGGTNCTCCCTCCCTGTCCATGCGCTGCCCGCTGTCCTGCCTCCCATCCTGCCCGGTGTCCTGGTGGCCTTTGCACCGTGCCTGTCCTTGTCCCTGCACTGCCAGGCCCCACGGGAAAGGGCCAAGGCTGGAGCTGGGCCAGAGCTGTGCAGGGACAGGGACAGGGACACTGCCCCAGGGGTTGTGTGCAGCACATGTGTGTGGAGCACATGAGCACGAGCAGCCAGCACGGGCAGTTGTGTGCTGGGATCCCGCTGTGCCCCGTGACCCATCCCATGGCCAGGGCAGGGCCCGGAAAGCCTGGCCTGGTGCCACAGATCCGCCTGATGCTGTGTCCAGGAGGAGCTGCATCCGTCCTGGTCCCTCAGGAAGGACGGAGGGCGGCGGAGTGGGACGGCTCCAGTTCAGCATCTGTGGGATTCCAGCCCTGGATGGAGCAGCCCAGCCCAGGCACGAGCCCCTGCTCAGTGAGGAGCCCCTGGGTGCACCCAGGCAGGGCCTTGAAAGGGACAAGGGGACTTGCGGGGTTTCCCAGCCCCCTATAGAGCCTTGCTGAGCCCCTGTGTCCCGCAGATGCCGAGCGTGGGCCATCCCTGGAGCCGCTGAGAACTGCCAGGCACAGGATGGAGAGTCGCCGGAGGGACATGGAGCTGCTCAGCAACAGCATGGCTGCGTACGCCCACATCCGAGGTGAGCCAGGGCGCGTCCGGGGGGCCCCAAGGCCACCCCGGGGCCACTGTGGGCCCTCAGCAGCTCAGGCCGGTCCCTCACCCCCTCTGCTCTCCCGCAGCCAACCCTGAGAGCTTCGGGCTCTACTTCGTGCTGGGCGTGTGCTTCGGGCTGGTGCTGACCCTGTGCCTGCTGGTGCTGCGCTTGTCCTGCCGACCCCCCCCGCGCCCCCCGGCCCGGCCTGGCCACACCAGCGAGGACGAGGAGGAGGATGATGAGGACGAGGATGAAGAGGAGGACACCATCGACCGTGCAGCGTCCGAGTCGCTGCTGCCAGTGACCGAGATCCCTCTGGAGAGCCACGGCCCCGGGGACGGGGCGCTGGCCGTGAACGTGTTCGCCTCGGCGGAGGAGCTGGAGCGGGCGCAGCGGCTGGAGGAGCGCGAGCGCATCATCCGCGAGATCTGGCGCAACGGGCAGCCCGACATCCTGGGCTCCGGCACCATCGGCACCATCGGCACCCTGGGCCGTGTCCACTACTACTGAGCCCCGGCACGGGGGCAGCCGCCCTGGCACGGTGCCTGCTCCCCCCGGCAGCCGATCCCACGCCGTGCCAGGAGGGACCAGCAGGACACAGGGGCTGCTCACGGCCCCTGCGCTGGCCGAGCTGCCCCGGGCTGTTCCTGCACCACGGACACGCCCAGGGCTGGACTCTGCCGCACCAGCGTGGGACAGGATGCACTTTGAGCCATTGGTACGACAGCTGGCACCAGCCAAGCAGCTCCAGGACACGCAGGGACAGGGACATGGATGGGGCTGACCTTGCTGGCCCGTCTCAGCTGGGATGGGCGGGGGGTCACCCCATGGGGCAGGGCCGGGCTGTGGGTCCGTGTGAGCCCCAGGGTCCTGCCTCACAAACATGGTGCTGTTATACACGAGCTGGAGCCCAGCGTGGTGGGGGTCCTGAGTTTTGGGGAATCCTGGACACCGGGATGGCCTCAGCCCCTCCCCAGGCCAATTCCCTCTTTGGCCCCACTAAATTTAGCCGGATCCTTTCCGGCACCGCCCGCAGTGACCCAGCGCTCTCCCCACGGGACCAGGGCGGATGTTCCTGCTGGACTCTGGGATGGCCTCTGCTCCCCAGGGATGTGGCTGCTCCCACCAGGCTGAGCTGCATCCTGCCCTGCTCCCAGCCCCAGCACAGCCCCACAGGGTGCAGGGGCCCCACTGCCCCCTCCCCAGCAGATTTATAAAAATAGCTTCTTCCCAGGCTGGTCCCCCCCCGGCCGCCAGCACCGACAGGATCCAGATGTTTTCCAGATGTTCTTCAGTGGCTGGAGGCC
This sequence comes from Pachyramphus minor, assembly GCA_013397135.1. Taxonomy (NCBI): domain Eukaryota; kingdom Metazoa; phylum Chordata; class Aves; order Passeriformes; family Tyrannidae; genus Pachyramphus; species Pachyramphus minor. The sequence goes on along the minus strand of VYXB01004999.1, from coordinate 1,239,680 downwards.
AGGATGTGCTGGGGCTGGGACTGGGGCTGGCCTGGGAAACTATGCGGGGGCTGGAGGAGGAGGAGGAGGAGGAGGAGGAGGAGGAGGCCCTGTCCCAGCCTTGCTGCAGGCCCTGGAAGGACCCCCTGTGCCATGGTGGGACCCCCTGTGCCCGGAAGGACCAGCCCAGCCCTGCAGCCCAGAGCAGCTCCCAGAGCAGCCCCCACACAGAGATCTGTACCCAAAATAGTTTATTGTAAACAATGTCTATACACTTGGGCTGCTGTGCCGCAGGGAGCAGGACCTGGGCACAGGGTGGGCATTTTGTGCCCAATGGGTGCAGATCCGGGCTGGGGGCAGCGGGGTCAGAGGGCACAGGGCACCATGTGCCCCCCACCTGCCCTGAGTGGGCACCGCAGCCCTCCCAGCACTAACAGGGCAGCCCCTTCCTCACCCGCTCGATCTCCGCCTGTGGGGAGAGGCTGTGAGTGTTGGGGGCACGGGGGACCCCGGGGTGGGGCAGCCCCTGGTGGGACTCACCTGCAGCACCTGGCGCTGGCTCCGCTCCTGGCACAGCTCCAGTCGCAGGTCCTGCAGGTCCCGCCTGCAACACCCCCGACAGCTCAGCCAGGGCCAGACCAGCCGGGAACAGCCAGGAGCCACTGGGGACCCCCCCACACCCCCATCCCCACTCACAGGTGCTGGACTCGCATCAGGTCCACGAGGATGTGCAGGGTCCTGACCTCGGCCTTCAGGTCCTCCAGGGCCAGCAGCCCCCGCTCCGGCCCCTCCGCCTGCCCCGTGCTGGGGACAGGGACACCGAGCCCGGCATGGGGCAGCCCCCGGGGCTGCTCCTCCCCACAGGGACCCCCTGCGCTCCCCAGGGCAAGGCTGGGTGGCCGCTGGCCAGGTACCCGTGGCCGTGTGGCCGTGGGGTGGCTCAGCCTGGCCGTGGTGACTGACACCGCATTGAAGCCGTCGGCATCTGCCAAGGAAAGAGCAGGAATCAGTGCCAGGGCAGGGCCTGGTCACCCTGCAGCCCCTGTGTGGCCCCTGCACCCTACCTGGGTCACCAGTTCTGATCCTCCCAACGTCAGCCGTGGCACTGGGCTGGGGGTCACCGGGCCTGGGGACAGCAGAGGTGTGAAATGGCACAGTCAGTCCTGCTCCAGGGCGCAGACATGGCCGTGGGCAGGGCCCCAGTGCTGGGACATCGTGGTGGCCCCAGACACCCCAGGACGGCCACGTGTCTTACTTGGTGGCCAGCACGGGGACTGGTTTGGCCTTGGCAGGGACAGGGGGAGCAGGAGCCACCCTCTTGATGAGTGGGAGCTTGGCTGGCTCCATCCTCGCCTGTGCTGGGAGCTCTGGGGAGAGGAGGCAGGAGCAGGGCTGGGGCTGGGACTGGCACTGCCAGGTCAGAGCAGGGCAGGAAGCTCTTCCTGCCCCAGCATGGGAGGCCTGTCCCAGGCACATCCCTGTCCTTCCCACTCCCCCAGGCCAGGACTCACCTGGGGGTCCCTGTCCTCGGCCTCCCTGTCCTTTGCTGTGGTTCCAACTGCCAGGGAGCAAAAGAGTTCCTGAGGCCCTGGGAAGGACCCTTCCCAGCCCCACACCAGCCCCACACGGGCCCTGCCGCGGGCGGCGCTTCCTCTGTGTGCGGCAGAGCAGCCGAACCACGGGCAGGATGTCATCCCACCACCCACAGCTCAGCAGCATCCCTGTCCCACTGAGCCCTGGGGGCACAGCAGGGCAGGCCCACCAGCATGGTAGGATACAGGGCACCAGGCCCTGGGCATGTGCCCATGGACCACCCTGTTCTCATGCCCCGCCCTGGAGCTGCTCAGCCAAGCTCAGGAGCTGCTGTTGGGGTGGTTCCCATGCACAGGACCCCCAGAGCTGCGGCTGCTCCCTCCTACCTGCCCTGCTGCTCCCTCCTACCTCTGCCCACGAGGTCGAGCTGTGCTGTGCCAGGCTGCCCTGGCCCCACACTGTGCACGTGATGCTGGAGGAAATCGGCTCCGTGCTGGGAAGGAAGTCGAAGCAGAGAGAACCTCGGTGCTGGTCCACACCACATCCCTGTGCCCCACGGGGGTCCCGCTGCCCCCCATCCTGGGCAGCTCCAACCCACCTCGCACCCACCTGTGGGGCTGCCCGGTCACCCTGGCAGGACACGGGGGCTCCTGGGGCCGGATGGGCTCAGTGTCCTGGGATGGCATCGCTGGCATCGCGCTTGTCCTGCCGATTGGGTGAGGATGGGACTGGAGGGCACTGGGTGCTGGGACTGCAGGGGGGACCAGCGTCACGGCACAGCCCCACAGAGCCCTGTGTCCCCCCAGCCTCCCCTCCCCCTCATGGGGCAGGGCTGGGCCGTCTGTGCCAGTGTGGGGGCTCAGCCCTCCGGGGTGCCCTGAGCCCCGAATGCCAGGGACAGCCAGGGCACAGCACAGAGCCGGGTGACAACTCAGGGTGACAGCTCAGCCCCCCCGGGCTCACAGTGCTTCTGTCACCTTGGGCTGCAGGGGAAGCGAAACCCAAACCGCAGAGGGGCCGAAACCCACAGACCGCGAGTGTGACACTGTGACACCACTGCTGCCACCTGGCCCAGGAGCCAGAGCAGATATTCCTTGTGGCCAAAGGCATCAGACCCAGAGCTCCTGAGCCCTGAACAGGGTCAGGGTGACAGCGAGAGCACCCAGCTGGGCTTCCCCTTCCATCCCTGGTGTCCCTCCAACCTCTCGGCCAGGACCACCCTGTCCCTCCCCTGCAGCTCCAGGCACTCGTGTCTTTTGGCCTCTCCTGGCGACTCAGGACACAAACCAAGCAGAGTTACACCTACTACGTATTTTATTGTATTTTATTTGCATAAACAAACTTCGGGGCTTTGCTAAACAGGAACTGTTCAAGTCAAAACAAACCAAACTCTAGCTGGTGTGTGGGGAACAGCACAGCAATCCTGGGGAGGGGGACAGGGGAGCGCGGGCACGGCTGTGCCTCCCCGCCCAGGCTCAAACCCGGCCGGGAACCATCTGCAAACTGCTCCAGAACATTTTTAAAGTAGAAGATAAAAAGAAACACATCCTAAGGGTTGTCCTCAATCAGCTCAGGAGGGATCTGCCTTTTGGTTTTATAAAAAGATTAATAAAAAATATTGAAAATTTCTCATCTCCATTTATATTTTTCCCCAAGTAGAATTCAGAAGTTCCTTAGAAAACTGTCATCTTGGAAGGGCACTCAGGTCACAACCAGCTGCAGGGAGGAGACACAAATGCTACAAGCAGTTTGGGGTCCAGCACACACCAGGCCTAACAGTGAACACAAACAGTGGCCAGAAGTAGGGTGTAATTTTTTTTTTCTCTTTTAAACCATGCTAATTTTGTTAACTTCCAACATAAAAGGAAAACAATCATTTTTAAAAGGCCCTAAACTCAACTGTTACATAAAAAAAAAAGTTAAAAAAAAAATCATAGCAGTTTGGTCCCAACAAGTGAATATTTAGATGTTTACTCACATGCTTCATTGTTTTCTTATTTATAAGAACCAAAAATAGTTTCCAAAATTATCTTTGAATTGATGTTGCTACTTACGTAAAGGCCTAAAATAAGCAGAGTATGAATTTAGAAAACTGGATACACAATAGGGGAGGAAAATTTGAGCGGGTGAGCGAACCCCGACCGTCACTGGGTCAAATTATAAAAGAGAAACAAATGTCAGGACTGCTGGGGTCAGGTGGGCACAAACCGAAACCACATCGTCCTCAATGCCTGTTACCAAAAAATAACCGACCATCCATAAGGTCACAGAGAGGGGAAAATCTGGGATCTCACCCAGGGCTTGAGACCGTATCCAGTCCAGAGGGGAAGTCTTTGGGAAGAGAAACGCCAGGAGTGGATCCGAGCATAAATGATGGGTCAGTCAGTCCCAGCCCGTGCCTGGGGAGGCTGAACTCTGGCAATGCGGTTCACTAACGTCGGGATCGTTTCCGAGCTCCTCTCCAGGGCCCTGCTCAGCCCCTGGGGATCCCCCTGGCGCCCCAGCACCAGCCTGATCCCCCCTCCTGCCGGGGCTCCCGGAACCGCGCGGGCCCCGCGGCTACTCGGCCGCCGTCTGCAGGTTGTCCTTCTCCTCCCGGTTCTCCGTCCCGCTTTCGTCGTCCTCGATCTCCCCTTCCTCCCCACTGAACTTGTCGTGAGCCCACTTGGGGCTGGTGCTGGACTTGCGGAACATGAAGCGGCCCCGGCCCCGGGGGAAAGCGCCGCGGCCGCGGCCCCGGTTCACCCACTTGTCCGCGGCCTCGCCCTCCCGGTCGTCGTGCTGCAGGTGAGACAGGACAGCAGTGAGACAGGCTGACACCACCCTGGCACCTGTCTCCCACGGCCCTGTGTGAGACACTTGCTGGAATCCACTCTACAAGGAGCAGGAACAAGCCCTCCTTAGGCAGGGCCAGCAGCTTGCTGGGGCGTGTCACCCGAAGCCTTCCCTGCTGGGTCAAGGACAGCCGGTGCTCTCGCCTCGAAAGCATCTGAGACCAGACACACCTGGGGCACACAGATGTTTCAGCACCAGGTACGTACCAGGTAGTACTTCTTGCTCTTGGGTGTGTACTCAGGGTCCCACTCCTCCTCTCTGCTCCGCTTCTGGAAGTCGTTGTTGCCGCCGCTGTTGCTGTTGTTGTTGCCTGAAAAGTTGCCTCTGCCCCATCCTCTCCCTCGAGCTCTGAACTGCTGCAACAGCAACACAGAGCAGAAAAATAGTAAGGTTCCAGAGGCAGTGCCCTCCCATCCCAGGGCTTCCAGGAGATCCAGCATCCCTTCTCTGACAATCCAAAACACCTTTAACTACCATTAAAACAAGAGGACAGCACATTTTGGGGTTTTCAGTTCATCTGACCACACAGCCATCACCAACACACACAGCCTTCCAGGCTTGGTTCTGCTCCTCCCATCTGGAGTTCCCTGCCCACAGCACATCCCCAGCAGCCTGGTCTGTGCCCTGCACCCAGAGTGATCCCACTGGGGGCTCATCTCCCACAACCAGACACTGCCTGGGGCCTTCTCCTCCAGGGCAGCTCTAACAGAAGGAGCAACACACTAAGAGTCACTTCCCACCCACTTTGGGAATCAACCCTTGGGCCAGGGGGGTGGAGAACACTTACAAAGGTCCCTCTTGCTCTTCCTCTCTCATTTGGGCCAGTGAATTCCTTAGTCCCCAGCCGGGACTTGTCGAAGCCTGTGGAGCTCTCCTCCCTCTCCTCAGTCTCCTCAGGATACTCCTCTCCTTTGACTGAGTGAGAGGACCACGAGGACGACGAGCTGGACCTGGATCTCTCCCGCACCCGCCGGTGTTTCCTGTTCCAGTGGTGGGAAATGCAGGGAGGGGGACACCAACAGGGTTAGGAACTCAGCTGTGACCCACCTGATACAGAACCACTGCGTCATCACTCCCTTATCAGTGTCACCACAAGAGGAAAAGCCATAGGAAGAGCTCAGGTTCTAACACAGGCCCCAAGTGCTCTCCAGAAGGAACTTTTTGCTCCTTCCTAAGGTGTTCCCACCATCTGCTCTGAGCTAAGCATGCATCCACAGAGTTTCAGTCAATGGAAAATTAGGCTAATAGCGAATTATTAAATTAACATCAAAGCCAAGTCATTTCAATGTGGCTGTTCTGACACAACAGGAACAAGAAGGAAAAGTGACTCACCCATCCTGACACATGGAGCCTTCCCATTTACCTTTTACAGTTACTTAGTGTTTCAGACAGACACAATGATATCGAGAGGGGTAACTCTGGCCACTGGAGCAGTTGTGTCCCAGGTGCACAACCCTGTGTACAACTGTGTGCACACGATGTCGTCTCCAACCTGAGCAGCAGAGACACGAGAGGCAGAAGGAAATGGCTACTGGGTTTCCTACATACTTTTTCTTTGAGCCTTTGTGACTTTTCTCCGTTTTCTCAGTTGATCTTTCCCTTGAGTGACTTGAATCTCTCGAGTCCACCGACTCCCTGGATTTATCCCGTTTAAGATCTCTTTCCTTATGTTTTTTACGGCGTTCAATATCAAGGCGCAGATCAACAGGGTCGTCCTTATATTTGCCTTCAGCCTACAAAGGCAGGGGAGAGGGGAGAGTTGAACACAAGGTCTGCAGTGCCCCAGCTCAGCACCATTTACTTTGCTACTGACTGCACAGACTTCTGGAGAACTGGAGTTTAACTGAACTCTAATCAATATTCCACTTTAAGATGTAAAATAATGCTCTAGTATAAAATAAGTTTTCATTTGTCAGAATTCTAATTTCCTACACTTAAGATCACTGCTTTTTAAACTTTTAATTTCCTCTTTAAACAGCATTAGAATAAACAGCCTGGAACAGGGGAGGGAGAGACATGGAAGCTGGCACTTATTGGACACCACAGCCAGGGAGAGATGTGAACAACTTGGGAATCCCATCCAGCTGATTATGTGTCACCACTACAAGGTGGCAGAGCTGCCCAAGAGCCCGTGGACCCCAGACCTGGGAGTGGTAGTTCAGGAGGAATAAAAGCTGTTTGCTGCTTGGAGATACCCAAAACTGCAATTACTGATCCAAGGGGCAGGAGATGGAGGCCACTGAAACGCAGCATCCAGGGGGTCTGTGAGAAGGTCAAACACCCCATGGATAGGGAGGCTTCACTACGTCTGTCAGGGAGATTTACTCGGTGCAGAGACACCTACAGCTCCTCCCCCTGGGCTGGAGGCACCATGTGACAGCTGCTCCACACAGCCCTGGCAAGTCTGCTAAAGCAAGCTGGTGTTTCACAGAGCAAAAACCCCACCAGCTGCATGAAAAATTAAAAATAAATTTACATTGCTAATTAAAAACAAACATAAAAACCACCTGGCAATGCTTGCTCCGAGCTGTATTTAAATGGGCACTTCAGGAACGGATTGGGAGTTTCTCTGGGAAATGAGCAGTTGTGTTCCCTGTGCCTCCTCTGAGCCCTGTGGTACCTGGGTGAGACTCTGCTGCCTGCCCAAACTGACAGTGGCTGTGGCTCTGACAAGCAGCAGGAGGGCTGTGGGAAGCCTTACACCATATGTTGGTAACAACACCCAGCCTCAGCCATTGCTACTGCATTTACACAACACTCATCCTGGGAACTGCACGACTTGATATGCAACATACATCACATTAATCGTCTTCAATTAAATACATAAGGATTAGTAATTCTCTAGCTGTTAAATTTTTTACTTACATGAGTTTCTAACCACTTTTTTGTTTAAATAAATATGTCAAATAACGCAGGAGTGAGAGCAGGCATTTTGTTTTGGTATTTTGCTCTTCTACTTTCCCCAGGCAAAGAGCTTTAATTTCTACTCTGAGAATAAAACTGCTCCCAACACGGTGGATGACAGATAAGTGACAAAATCGGCAGCAGCTCCCTTATGTGGCACAGCAAACACTATTTGGGTTTGGGAGGGCACGTCTGTTTCACGGAGGGCTGGCGAGCTGTTTGGAAACCACGTTTATAACACACTCTGCCAAGCTGATGCTCAGAGTTCAGGCCCATCAAATCCATCTCACCATCGTCCATGTCAAGCCACAAGTGTGTTTGGAAAAAATCGAAAACAAATATGAAACAAGTAAGGTTTCAGCAGGACTGGTTAAAATCTCTTCAATGTAAATATGTATGAAGGTGAATAAACATAGGTTAAAATCTCAAACATTTTACGTTAAGCCTTTTTTATGATTGTTTACAGTGAGTGCAACGGCTTAACATTCATCTACTCAGCAAAGCTAAAACACTCAATCCCAAATGCTCTGGATCTAAGACAAGTGCTGAATGTTAAAGTAACAGCAATCAACAGAAATGGTACAGTAAGTTGTTAGAACAAAATTTATCATCTGCTTAATAGTGTATCTGCTTTAGCTCAGCATTTAGTTTTACTTTCCTCTTTTTGACATGCATGTCTTTGAAAACATGGTTGGCAATATTGCACGTAAGAATGGAGTTAATCATACTTACAAGCAGAAAAATATCACAAAAAGTCTCTTCTCTCATCATGGGCACTTGTTCCAAAAATCCTCTCTTTTTTCTCAAGCTCACCTCAATTGACTTTGGGGTCATTTACCATAGTCTAACCACTTCACAAAGGTTGTTGATACATTTTTAATAAAAATTAACCCTTTGTAGTTCATTTTTAGAATTATGCCCATCCTTAAAAGAAAAACACAAACTTAAGTAGAGAGTAATTTAAACAAAAACATCACTGTTAAGTTCATGCCCAATGCACTCATTTTGTTGAATTAAACTAATCAGAGTAACAGTTCACCTTGAAGCCAGGATCTCTGGAGCTTTTCGATTCCTCTTGAGAGAATCCATGCTTTCTAAAAGTACTGGGAGATATATCTATCCTCCTGAAAGCAAACAAAACACAGATATAACCTTACTTGTAAGAAGAATCTCAAGTTTTTAGCTCAAATGCCATTTAAAGCAGACCAGTATTTCCAAAGGTACTTAAAACTCCCTATATTTTTCCATATTTTTTTGGCTGAAGCTACTTATATATACTTGAATTATTCTGGCATTATTCCAGGGTTTAAGGAAATGAAATCTGAAATACCCCAGCAGTGTTAAGACAGTGTCCAATGGCACCAACCTGTGGATTTCAGGGCTCTTTTTGTTTTTAGCTGCCTCTTGTTCCATTCCTTTCTTTAGATATTTGGTAAAGCGCTCGTTCAGTGTCATTGCTGAGGATCCAAAGTGATGCTCTGTCGGGGGGTTGAGGAAACAAGTGCCAAAACATTAGTGCCAGGTTTGCAAACAGACAAAGCCCATCCCAGAGGCAGGACAGCGAAGCACCGTGGGATGAGCTCTACTGCTGCTGACAAATCCCACTTTCAATCCTCAGTGCTTCAGTGAAAGGAACCATTTCTGCCAGCGAGTCACGAATTCACCAGAACACACAATTCTAAGTCACAGACTCTGAACGTTTCTCAGGTAAAAACAGGAACACCTTCTGCCTGTGCAGAAAGGTATTTATGTAAATAAAGACCATCATGCTCGGGCTGTTGGCCCCATCTCTGGAACATCTGCTGGAAAACAACTCTGAGCATTAACCAGGGAGTTGTACAAGGGAGGAGTGAACCTTCCCCCGAGGACACACGGACTCCTGACCCACCTCTCACGTGGTGGACGATGGTCACTATGTGCTGAGCAAACAGCTCCGAGGGGCTGCGCTGCGACTGAGCCGACTGGATATGGTGGAAAATGGAACGGAATTCCTGCTCCTTCTTGTTGCTGTGCACCAGGTCCCGGCACAGCTTGCGCTCCTGAGCCAATATGCCACTGGGACTGGGAAGAGAACAGAGCACAAGAAATAGAAGAAGGGGGTCCAGGGGAGCAGCTCAAGGTGATTAATGCTGCAGGAGCTCAAAGCTGACCAATGTTTTGTGTAGGGAAGGCACCTGAGAACACTCCCTAGTGTGAGCCAGGAGCTTCCTTAAACACCCCCAAACTGCTGATCTGGGTTACTGGGAAAATTCAGGTCACTGTTACTCTGTAATGGTGTGTGGAGAGTAACAGCAGTAAAAACACACTGCAGAAAATCAATTTACACAGCAGAGTAACTTCGCTGCACCACTCAGCTTCTGGCAGCCAGAAGCCACTGAGCACCTGACTCCACCTGGGACTCCTCCCAGAGCCCAGTGTGGCACAGAACTGGAGGCAGAAGCACTGACATCCTGAGCTGATCTTACACCCAGTCACAGAAAAGGTCAGGAAAAAGTTAATCTCTAGCTCCCAAGACCACAAACTGTGATGCAATATTGTTCAGCCTTCCTCACACTTGGCAAGCACACGGGGATCTCAGGAAGAGAAACAGGAAAAAACATCACTATTGAGACTTCTCAAAAGCCAGCAGATCCTTACCGTGCAAGATCCTCATCGAAGGAATCCATCCGAATATTGACCTGGGCCTCACGGGTAATGGAAAAGGAGGATTTGCCAGGAGTCAGCCCCTCCACTTTGGTACCTGGCTTTTCCTTCACCTCAGAAGGCTTCCTTGGCGGGGGGGAAGAGCTTTTTTCCTGGCTTGATTTGTAAGTGGTCACTCTAAAATTCTTTTCAGGAACAAACCCCCTGTGACCAGGTTCAGCTCTCTTGGATCCTGGTCTCTCTTCCTTTTTGGATCTCTCGGAATAGCTTTCCTCCTCCATTTCATCAGATTTCCTTTGTTTCTCCTTTCCAGGTGGCAGGAAAACCACACCTTCCCATTTTCCTGACCTATCCTCTTCTTGATTTTTACTTGAAGTCGCCACAACTTTAGACATAAATTTGGGCTCATCATCAAACTCCGAATCTTTCCGGCCTTTTCCCTTGTCTTTCTTGTCCTGCTCATCCGTTTCCTCTTTGCCATAATGACCTTCCTTGTGGAACTCTGGGACCTTAATCTTGTCAAAGTCATCCCGGAATTTGTAGCGCTTGGGGGACTGGCTGCCGCGGTATCCCTTCTCCGAGTCAGCCTTGGAGCCATACGAGTCAGACTTTGCCTTTCCATCTGCTGATCCCAACTCAGAGAAATTCCCTTTCTCTTTACTTTTTTCTTTCTCAACATTTGTTACTTTCTGGTCTTTGTCTTTGCCATTCTCAGCCTTCTGCTCTTCCAGATACCTGGTCACAAAACATTACAGGAGTTTTCTTATTAGAGATCAACGAGGTCAAGGAGTCAGTTCAAAGAGTCAAACTTCAGAGAACATCAAGCTATGCATGTACAGAAAGCTTCCTCTAGGCCCTAAAATAGTTAAAATGTCTAATTCAGCCTCGATTCAGACTTTAATTCTCACTAAATTCAGCAAATACACAAGGAAATGGATATGCAGGACTGATGAAATGAGGCTCAAGAACAACTCAAACCCAGCTGACCCACAGATGCATTGGAAGGAAAAGAGGAACATCTTACCCACTCCGTTTATTTACTTACAAACCTGGTTCAGGAGAACAACACATCAAACCTTTCAAACTGGGTTGTTCTGCTTTAAACAACACACTGGAAATAAAAGCCTCAAAAGCTACTTCAAATTTGGGATGCAAGTTTCATAGGTAAGCTAAATATTTCATGACAGACTGCAAATACAAATAAAAGCAAACAGGTTAACAGAGGAGAATGTGCTGCTGGGAGAGATAAAACACTTCTGGTGAGAACAATTCAGGTGGTTTATAGCATCAGAACGGTTTTAAAGCATTCACAAAGCAAACCCTGGCTCTGAGAAACAGAGCCATGGACATCAGCTCAGTGCTTTGGAAAGCCTAAACAACAGTCACAGGGGGTTTTCCCCTTTTCTTCTTAAATTTCAGACATCCTTCATATAGAATCAGATCAAAACAACATAAAGATCTCAAATCACTTGTGAATTGTGCCACATCTTTTAAAATGAAGCATCACCTTCAGGCACAATCTGCAGTGGACTATCCAAGAGAATCATGGAAGCAGATGCCTTCTGCATGGAAGGATGTCTCCATTTTAGGGACAATCTTGGTGTTTTAATTTCCCATCCTACCCACATACACAGGCTCAACTACTACAGCTGCACCTGCCTCGGGCTGTTTGCAGCAAGACATGCAGGAGGATTTAATTAATTTCTTCTAATTTATGATATCTAAGGCAATTCCAGAATGCAACACTAAAATTTTACTGACATATAAATAACTTGGGAAATGCAGCTTCCAGCTGCCAGGAAATCTCCTTGGGCACATCTTCAAGTATTCATGGGCTCTGAATACTTTTGCAGGGAGCATATACAATCTTTAGAACTATCCAAGTTGGAAATCCAATCCCAAGTTCCTACAAGCTCAGGGCTCAGCCTGTGTTTTGCTCTGGAGCTTAGACAGACCCAGACCCCCAGCTGGAGCCTGCCCCAGAACCCTCTCCCTGCTCACAAAGAGCACCCACACGCGCAGCTGGCTCCTCAAAAACTACCCAAAAAGCAGCCCAGCACCACGAAACACATCACTTGCCTCTTGGAGAAGGCTCCTCCGCCGGGAGCTGTGCCCTCCTCCTTGGGAGCAGCCCCGTACAGCGAGCTGACCGGCGTGGGGCTTTTGCACACCGGGCTCTTCCTGCTGGGGCTCAGTCCCGCCGAGCCGTGCTCGAAGGGGCTCTGGTGGGAGCCCCCCTGGAAGGAGCTGGAGCCGCCCTGGGCGGCAGAGCCCATCGGGGACGGGCTGGAGCGTGGTGGGCTCTGCTTCTGCACGGGGCTGGGCCGGGGCGAGCGGCGCCGCACCACCACCGACTGCAGCGGGCTCTTGAGGGCAGGGCTGCGCTCCCGCGGGCTCAGCTCCGACACAGAGCCCCGCGACGCGGAGCCGGTGCCGTAGCTGCTCACATCCTGCCACGGCTTGGAGCCCTCCGAGGCCTTGGCGTCTTGAGCTCCTGCTCCTGAGAACGGCTGCTCCTTGGACTCGTCTCCCTGGCTCTCCCCCGCAGCCTGGGACGCACGGGCGTCCTTGGAGGAGGACTTCTTCTCCTTCCCAGACTTGCGCTTGGAAGACTCGACCCGACTGTGATTCGAGGAAGAGCGGGAAGAGGAAGACCTCCTCGAGCGGTCGGAAGATGACTTGTCGGAATTCCGGGAATGGCTCCTGGAGCGGGGGGACGGAGACCTCCTCTTGGGCGAGCGGGAGCGCGACCGGCCCCTGCGGGGGCTGTAGGCCTGGCGGTAGTTCTGCCAGTTGGACCTGTAGTTCCCGTACCCTCCTCGGTTGTACTGGCCCCAGGGGTAAAACCCTCGGTTGCGGCCGCGGAAATAATACGGCCTGCGGTACCCTCGGTTGTGGCCCCGGAAATCCCGGTTCTGGTAGACCCTGGGATGGTTCCTTTCTCTGTTGTGAGATGGAGAGTACGATCTTGAACGAGACCTAGAACTGACAGAAGAGAAGAAGTTACACAAATGTTTTTGAGTCAGTTTGTTTTTACAGTTTATTCCTCTGCTACAACTTCGCATTTGAAGCCTCACAAAAAAAGAATTCGAAGAGCTCATTTCTAAGGTTCTGAATGCAATTTCTTTGGTTTACCCTTATCTGACTGAGGTATTTCACTTTGCCATGAACACTTTGCTGTGGAAATAACTTGTACCTGTGATACTGTCAAATATTTGACTTCAGGATCATTGCAGAGACCGTAATAAGCACATGTTGCTCTTCATCTTTCTGGGATGAACATGGTGCTATCCAGCTTCAGAAAAACTGACAGACCTCAAACTTCCAGTCATTTACAGCTCTGGGTCAATCTTATACCTCACCCACAAAGAAGCATTTTTTATGCATATCATGCTGCTGCTATTGGAACAGATCCCAAATCTTCCTCCTGTGCCCCAACTTCTTGTGTACTTTGAAATTCTGGCAATCAAGATGAAACCCCACTTCTCTGTCAGGTGAGTTAAACAAATGCTCCACGTCAAGAGGAGCAGGGCAGCCCTGGAGCTCCCGAGCAGCGGGACATGGTGGGACACGCTGCTGCCACCAGGGGGAGCTGTGGGTGCCCCACCCGCATCCACAAAAACCGAATCCAAGGACACAAACCCTGGAAACACACGGATTGCAGTGGCCAGGCACTGGGGGCTAACTGCCCCAACAGGCTCTTCCATTACATTGTTGGAGCTGTGGTTGTGCAACCGTTTGAAGGCCCCACCGTAGCTGAGATCCCAGAGTTACAGGAAGGATTTCACAGCTGTTGGGAGAACAAACTTCCACTCAAAGTCTCAGATCTTAGCCAATTTGCATTAGTGAAACAGAGACAGTGTCCAAACTAAGAAGCTGAAATAGAAAAGAGATTTTTCCAAATGGATTTTTAGTCAATAACATTCATTGGATCCGTTTCCACAGCCCTTCCTTACATTCTGAGCTTTGGCCCTTGGTCATATTCCAGTGGACGTGGACTTCCTCACACAGACTGTGCTGCCTCTCACACCCCAAACCCCAGAATCAGTGGAGAACAACCTGCTGTTAGAATTCCTGCACCGATAGCACACGTGTGCAGTCAGAGATTTATTTCAGTTCTGTTTTCATTTCCTCCTCCTACCAAGCAGGTCATGGTTTAGCAGGAAACTCTTATTCATACTTCAGTCATTGCAGGCAAACAGTTTAATGATCATTTTAACAGATGCTTCATCCTTTAAACAACCACAAAACTTATCTGAGACACTTTTTCATTGAAGCAGAAGGAAAAGCAGAGGGGCAGGAGGCAAGAACCACTTATAACAAGCTCTAGTCCAAGGCCTGAGGAACACAGACGCTCAGTTTTCAGACAACTGCTGCATCTGTGATCAATTATCAGCAGGGACCTGTTGCACGCTGCTTCCAAAGTCTGTTCTAGCATTTTAGAGAGGCTGCAGCAGGAAGATTTCACTCCAAAATAGCAGAGACTGTTTACCAGAAATTTTTTTTTAAAAATGCACTAAAAGTTATACAATAAAAGAAACACCACAAGTGATAATTCCCCCAGCTCTGCCAGCCCCCAGAGCTGCTGGCACTGCACTGCTCCAGGGCTAAACCCCCAGCATTTACAAGAGGCAAAAATGAGAAATAAAATTATAGAGAAAGCAGGAAATATTAGGCAGACTCCAACATGGCATTGTAGCTTAGAAGAAACAGCAAACCTACCAAAGGAAGAGTAAAACAGTTTGTGGTGCATCTTGAAGTGCACAGCAATGGACTTTTACGCTGAGATCCCACCAGACCTACCTCAGAGCACATCCCAAGACCAGGCAGGGGGGCTGGGCTGGGCTGACCCCCTCCATTCTGAGGCTTTTTTTTTTTAAAAAAGAAGTTATTTACAATGCAAAAGTAGCTTCAGCAGCAGCACAGAGGAAACAATCATGTTTGCACCAGTTGCCTTTGTTTTCAACTGCCAAAGTTCCTTCACAGCTAAAGGACAGTCCCAAATGAGCATGGATCTTCCAGCATTCCAGCTCCCTTCTGCAAAGGACTCGCTTGGAAGCCTCCGGGAAGTCTCCGCCTCTAATTTGGTTTTGTCATGTCACTCTTTCTCCAACTGTACATTCATTAGAGCCTCTGCATGTTAAAAATCCCTAACTGTTAACACTTGCCTGAGTTCCCAGCCCAGCGTTTCCAGAATACGTGTCACTCACTGCAGTGAAAAAGCAGCAGAACACCATCACACCCCACCCAGCTGCAATGGCTTTGCCAGGCACAGAATGCTTAGCCAAAAGAGAAGGGAAAACCAGATATCCAGGGAAGGCACCAGCCTTTAACTGGCCTGCTCAGAAGCAATTCAGGGAGGTAAGAACTGTCATGCACATCAATGACTTCACAAAGTTAACTGCAGCAAAATTATCTTTATCTACTTTATCCCTCCAGAAGGATCTTTTTCTGTTACCTGGTCCTTGCACGTTGAGGGGAGGGGCAAGGGAACAAGGATTGCCCCCATCTTTCACAGCAGTGTCTTAAACTGACATTAAAACCTGTTTCAATTCATTCTTAGAGGAGGGAGGAAAACGTGACGTCTGGAAAGGCCCCTCGAGTCTGGGATCAATTACACTAAAAGCTTAAAAAAATAGCCAAGGTCTCAAAAGAAATACCTCAACAATAAACATTTTGTTCTCCTAATTTATTTATGTATTCACATGCTACTCCCCTAAGTGACTGAAAACACCCAAACTGTGCAGGTTGGCAGGAAACAGCCCGAGACTCGGGGCGATATCTGTCCCGGGATCTGATCAAAGTCTCTCCCTGGAAAAGAGCTAAGTGACAAACCATCTGCACAGGGAGGAAAAGCCCCGTTCCACCCTGCGGCTCCAGGGCCGCCCACACTCACCTGAGTCGGCGCTTCCTGGAGCGGGAGACGGAGCGGGAACGGGAGCGGGATTTGGAGAAGGAACGGGAGCGCGACCTCGAGCCGGACCTCGAGCGGGAAGAACGGGACCCAGATTTGGATTTGTTGGTTTTAGACATCTTTGCAAGCACCTGTCAGTGCACCTGAGGGAAACAGGGAAATAGAAGTATTTGAGAAATGAAGCATGTGGCTGATAGGAGAGAACAGGCACCTCCTGGCAGGCTGACAGATTCCAGGGACAGGGAGCTTGATAAGCTGGAAATAGGAATGTTTGAAGTGCCTGCTGAGAACAGATGAATGGTGCTGGGCTCAGAATAGAAGGCTTATTTCAGTCTAAGGAGGAAATCTGCAAAAAGAATAAAAGGCTTTAAACCCAGAGTAATCACAAATGTGAATGTGGCAGTGAAAAGCAGCACATTGATGCAACCCCATCTTTGAGGGGGCAAACCAGTCCCTGGAAGTGAAATTCCATTTCACTGTCAGTACAGCCAGCTGCCACTGCTTTAAAGAACAGGGAAGAAATAAAAAGGCTTGCCATTAAAAACCCCAAAACCCTCACCCCCTAACTCTTATCCAGACTTTCAGAAGAATGGATACTCTAAGATACAGGAATATGACCCTATTTGCAAGCTCTGCTCAGGTCCAATCCTGCCCTCTCTGCTGGTGCAGTTGCTGTGATCAGTCACCAGCGTGGATCACCCAGCGAGGAGTTCTGTTGCAGCCAAAATAAATCAGATGTCCTTCCAAATATTCAGAGACAGAAGAGATTACACTGTAGCATTAAATTACTCAAAATAGTCATAATTATGAATTACCTGGGCTATTTTCAGGCATGTATCCAGGTAAAGATTAAAGAGTCCCTTAAAGATGATTCAGGGAATAGTTTGTCCACACAAATATTTCAGTTACACCATCCCATCATCTGTTCTCTTGTATCAACAAGCAAAATTTGCATTAATTGAGTACTGCATGAGTTATCAACAAACTTTTTAGCCAAAATGACTAATGAAAAAGTGCCAGAAATAAAAAGGAACTATATTAGTATAACTTCATCTATTTTTCACCCACTGATTAAAAATAGAGGCACTCAGGTACATAAACACAACTGATCAAGTAGTGCTGCTGTAATGTCCATTTTAAGGAAATTCCAGAGGACTGACTTGCAATGCCTTCACTCTCCAAAATTACATATATGGTTACCAAATACTCCAACTTCTGCCAGAGCACTTCCAGGAAGAGCACAGTGCCCAGCCCAGGAGTGACTGCTGGCAGAGTGGGTGGTGGTTCTTCACCAGAAATGACACTTTCCAGAAACGGGAAGTTGGCTTTCATTTTAAAAACTCATGGTACATGTTCCCATCCTTCCCCTTCCCTATACTGAAGATGTTATATCAATTCCAGTACTACAACACATTCCACACCAGAAAGCACCCAGGAAAAAAATAATAAAGTTAATGCTTCCTGTTGTATTAGGAAACAATAAGTCACCCCGGGGGTGAAAACCAAAAGGCACTGTCACTGAGAACCAACATTCATTCTTGTGCTTGGTCATTTTTCAGGGAAAGAATGTCTGAAAGGATCATTTTTAGGTATTTCCTTTTCATTTACTGAATGCATCTGTTGAACCAGCAACACTTCCCACTCTGTTGGGCCAAAACAACCCAAGGCTGAGCACTGGAAACCAAAACATGAAAAAGAAGAAATAAAGGGTAACGGGAACTACTAGCAGATACAGAAGATGTTGCAGTAACTCCCAGGAAGTCCTGAAAAGACCCCAAAATAGACTTTAGAAGTATCCCTTTGAGCTGTTTGAGTCTTTGTCTTTCACTTTGATCCCCAGCACTTCCCAGCCCGGTATGTGCGGCATGTGCCAAAAGCCTTGGAAGGGTTTGTTATCTTTGCCAACACTTTTAATGTTGGTTCATTCCAAACACATGAGGTAACTCCTACTGGAACAGAAACTGGGCTGCTGTGCTCTGTCAGCACTGAAAAGGTTAAACAAACTGAACACTGGAGTCAGGTCAGCTCCCCTCAGTTAGCTGTGGTTGTAAACTTACTGTGATGTACATTTAGTTGTCCTAAGAGTGACTGACCCAGATAAAACGTGTTCAGCAAAAAACCTGCTCTGAAAGAATCTCTTCTTAGAAAAGGGATTTTATAAATATACTTTTTAAACAAAGAGGTGCCTGTAAGTGAAGCAAAGGCAAACTCTGAGAACAGCAGTGGCTGCTCACCTTCCATTCCCATTTCTCCCCTGCCCGGGGAGTTGTGCCCAAGGCACACGGCTCAGAATGTGTCTGGCCCTGAGCAGGAACTGCAGCAGAAGTATTTACACAGAATTATGAAGACCTGTCCTTACAATCTGCTCTGCCAGGGTCCCATTTCCTTCCTGCCCACAGCTACAGAGCCACCATCCCTGACCCCGTCTCTGCTGGGAAGGGACAGGGCTGATCCTGCTGCCTGATCCAGGCCCCTCTCCCAGCAGACAAGCGTGACTGCACACATCTGGAGGGCATGTCCTGCTGGAAACACTGCCAGGGGTTTTCAACGCTGTTTTTCAGTTTGTCTGGTCTGCAGTTCCAGCTCTGAGCCATCCAGCAGGTCTCCCCAGGGAGCAGAGTCTCGCATCCCAAAGTATCGGCACTCGTCTCAGTGTGCTGAGTTTAAAAGTTCTGGTGAGGCATTACCTTGCTGGAAACTTGATCTGCCATAAAAACACACTGCATAGAGCACTTCTTTGCCTTCTCCATTCTTAAGTCCTCAGGGCAGTCCAGCACACACTGGGAGATGGAAACAACAGAGGAACAAATGCTCCCACTGAGGCACCACGATGGACTTTGCCCGGAAGACAAACTCTTGTCAGGAAACAGTGGCAGGAAAGTTAATGTTTTACCTCCTGACACATTTCAAAAGAGCAGCTCAACTCTGCTCCACAGCAATGAAAAAGGCCACCACTGAGAGTCTCTCACTGCTGTGCACTTCCACGAGCTTCTACAGCTTTGGAATTTAAATATTCATGATAGTTAAGAACTTCTATGGCCACTGACTGAAACCACTGCAATGCTCCAGCAAATAAACAAATGTTGGAGGAGGACACAGCCTGTAAATCCAAAAATCACTCAATGTAGCATTAAAAAAACAAAAGCAGGTACTACTTCTTCCAGGACATCCAAGATTATTTTACTAAACTGTTGTACTTTACCCTTCTATTTAGCAGCTATTTGGGAAGACAGGCCCAAACATTCCAAGACATGAGGCTGAGATTTTCCTTCTAAACCTGGTCTGTACTTTTTGCACAGCAACATCAAGAATGAAAGCAGAACTCAAGCAACAGTTGAACTTGCAGCACACCCAGGACAGAAGTGATAGAAGATCTATTCCAAATCCCAAGAGAAGCACTTTTACCTCTTGTGAAGACCTCTTCTGTTGTGTGCCTACCTGCTGGAGCAGGCTCACCCCTCACACCTTCAGTCAGGTTTCAGAGCCTCAGCTTTGTCAGCTATGAAATCAGGAAGAAAACCTGAAATGAGAAGAAAACACACCTTTATATGTGCATTTTTTGTGCTTACCACCAGTGATGAACAGGAGTCTGGCTGCCTTAAGCTCCTGCTGCACCCAAAACATTCATCAGATCCACATAAAGCAAAGCAAGCACAGATGTTTTTTAACACTATTTTAGTGTTGTCTTGTCCATCTGTCTAAGTGTCCCTGAAGAAGAGAGATCTCACCTTATGCCTTGCAAAAAACTTTGACTTTCAGGCTTTTACAGTGGTTGCCAGAAAAGAGTTTGCCATACCCATTTTTCCTTGCTTTGTGACAGAACACTTGGTTTTTGTTTGCTTCTTCACCTATTTCCCAAACACCACCACTACCACCAAGTTGTGGCACATTCCCCCTCAGAGGTGTTATCCAGAGCAGGAGCTGGATTCTCCTTTAGAAAGGAAAATTGTTTTTGTACTGTGAGAACTACTACAGAAAAAGGAACCAAGACAACACACAACAAGCAGGACTGGTGAACCTTTCTTCCAGACAGGGAAAGGAGGAAACATGGGAAAGGAAAGTAGGGAATGTGCTCAATGCTCTCTGCTGAAGAACAAATCATAGTTCAGGAGTTTCTTATTCCAGAACACTGCAAAGAACATTTCCATGTGCCAAGTCATGGGTCAACAGAAGAACAGTGCTGGTTGTCACAATGCCTTTTTCCAGGAATTTGTTCCCTCTTTCCAACTGGTCTGTGTTACTTTATGACTCTTTCCATCTTCCACTCCTTTGTCTGAAGTGTCTCAGGCAGCACTGGTCAGGATTTCAGCCCTTTCCCAGTTGCTGCAGCAGAACAGCCCTGCCCAGAGCTGACAGAAGTCACAGCTGAGACTGCTCCATCCCGAGGTGTCATCGAGAATTCCGTCCCATGGAGCACCACAGTTTGCCAGCTGGGAGGTAAAAGCACAGCAGGGACCTCCCAAACCAAAGCAGCTGTTTATCTGTGTTCAGATCTGTCTGTAACACACTGAACATAAACCCCAAACACCTGGAAACAGGAGACATGGCTTGTGTACGTACCTCAGACCTGAGCTCAGCACTGTGCAACTCCTTACAGTGGTTTCGGTTTCTCACACTGTGTTTACAAACACTGAACTCATAAATATTAAATATTCTGTAAAAGCATTTGTAGAAAGCTCTACAGAACTGCAGCAGGAAAACAAAAATTTGCTTGTCCTTTCTGTCCAGCATTTGAGTGAAGCTGTGGAGGTTTATTCTGCTGCAAGACCCAAAGCAAACGAGGTGGCACCTCATTAGAGAGCACATTTCTGCCCGAGCCTCTTGGCATCCATTTGTGTTCTGCAGCACAGACATTCAGCTCGGGAGGAGCAGCTCAACTGCTCCTTCGTTTGCTCACAAGAGCCTTCATTATCAGGGAACAACAAAAATTAATTCTCCTTCAGCCAGCTCTACAATTCCTAATCCCGAGCCCCAAAACCCAAACAAGATTAGTTCACTCTAAAGAAAAAAAAAAAGAATAATCCCACACAACACCTTACAAAGTGTGCTCTGTACCACGAGGCACCAGCAATCACAGCAGAAATAAGCTGCCCCTGAAGTGCAGCAGTAAGGGCAGAGTGCAGAGCACACTCCGGCTTTCTTAGCTCAGAAATCCAACCCCAGCACCTCACTTCCTACTGGATTCTTCCTTTTCCAGCTAATTTTTGGTGCAAGACCAAACCTTAAGCATGTTCTTGATAGCCACCTGCACAGCTCCCACTGCCAGCCAGGAGGGAACAAACTTAAGTGTCATTTCCAATCAAATTTCATTGGGCAACAAAAAGCAGAACAATTTCTCTTCCTAGATGAGGGATCCCATGTGTGTTTGCAGGAGATTAATGACCCAAGTTAACTAAAGTTACAACTGCATCTACCAACCTCTTCAGCAAAAAATGCCCTGCACAACACTGCTAAAAAATGACCAAAACCCCAAAACAGAGTGTTCTACTCTAACATGGGCCAGACACACTCTGGGGGAAAACACCCAGATTATTCTGCCACGGTAAGAGAAGCACAGGTTTGTCAGCAGCAGCTCCAATTTCTCTCTAGTCTATGTGCTTTCAAATTAAGATTTTCCTTCAAGCACATTTGGGTTTTCACACCATTAAACTAATCCCTAAAGAAGTTTAATCCTGAACTCCAGCCCCGGGTTTGGATAATTAGAAGCAGGTTCTATGGAATGGCTGGAAGAATATTTACAGGTCCTTCTGGAAAGGACCAATTCTGCAGATTGCAGTGCTGAGCAACCCCTTTCCAAATAATTTGACCAGCTACAAACACCAATCAGTGACTTTAATCCTGCAACTGGCTACTTAATAAAAAATATTTTATGTATCTTTGAGCTTAAAAAGTCGTATGCTGTTATTCAGACAGTTTAGTGACAGGGAGCTCAAGGAAACAAATCCAAGAAAAAGCTGATTAGAAATCTGGACAGTTTTCTTACAGAATTCGGGCAGCTGGAACTTCTGTTAAACACAGAAGAAAAACATCCATAATTTAAAAAAAACACAAAAACAACCAAGAAAAGGGAAAAACCTGTTTTATCAGCTTTTTCCTTCCAAACCTACACAACCTGGGAACAGAGAAGCACAAAAATCAGGTGTTTCCCCAAACGTGGAAATTCTGCTTCCAAACAAACAGCAAGTAATACAAAAACCAGTTGATTTGGGGCTCTTTGGAATTTCTTCTGACATACACAATAGAGTTACAGCCAAAACAGAATCTGTCCTGCAGGATTACAACTCTTCACACTTTTAACCTATGGAAAAACAAGCTCCAGCAAATTTCATTTATAAACTGAAAAAAGCAAAACCACTCACGTATTCTTGAGCCCGCACTTCATTTCCCTCTACCTTAACTTGAATCCTGTTTCCTCAGGGGAAAACAAGGAAAAGCATTTCCATGACCAGGTGTAACTTTTAAAGTTCTTTAAAAAGAAATTTAAAAATTGTGGGGTTATTGTGAGCACAATGCTCCAGAGCAGGCCACCCCTACAGTCTGCCAGACTACAGAGGAACAGAGGGAAATGCCTGTCCACAGGAATGCTGCACACATGGAATAAGCTTATTTGAACAGCATTTTCCATGCTATGTTCACGTACCTTGTACAAGTGTCCTATCAATTCTGGTTCTGAACACTGCTTTTTTAGAAGCAATTGAGCTCTCACCTAAGTAAAAAAGGGAAAATAAAATTTAAACCACACCAGATACCAACAAATCCTGACATTTTTTTACCAGCACAGAAAAGGACTCTGATATTAGTCATTCATCCCAGCACCGCTTCCCAGTAAAAAAAGGCTGCCAAAATAATTTTATCTAATCAGACAGTGCACAGACACATCCTTAACTGAGGAAACCAAGCTCATCCAGAGCCCTACAGGAGCACTTACTGTAATTATTGTAGGTGTAAGTCACGAGGTACACAATGCCCACCTTATATCACGTGTCCAGCCCCACCAAGGCACAGGTTAGTTACACCATTTCTGCTGAGCCTCACTCCCTGGAGGACAGAATTCCAGCCTGACAGCCCCCGCCCATCACCTTTAATGCCCCCAGAGCAGACAGGCCTGGGGGGCTCCTTGCCCCGTTTTCCTTCCTCCTTTCAGTCCCCCAAAGGCAGGAGGGACCTGGAGCAGCAGCGCGAGGACTCTCGGGCTGAGGAGCCCCACACCCCTCGCTTACAGCGGGGGCTCTTTGGGTTTGTGCAGCCACCTCACCCTGTAAATCATGGCAGGCTAAAAATGGCTGGGTGACGAATGTGGAGGTGAATTGTGAGCAGGGCACTTGCTCTGGGATCACAGGAGCAGCAGCCACGAGCAGGGCTGAGCAGAGGCCTCGCTCTCCTACACCGGGGAGAGGCTCAAGGTACGTTCATGTGTGACAGGAGAAAGGGCACGGGCAGAAAACTCTTCCTTGGGTGGGAAACGACCCTGAGGCAGGGCTGGGTGTCATCTCTGTGTGCCATTATCCGAACTTTTCTGCTGTGGCCCGGCAGTTCCGGTTACCATGGAGTGAGGCAGCGCAAACACCATTCCCAGCTGGCACGAAACGTGATCCCGTGATTTCACTATTCATAGCTCTGACATGATAAAGCTAAATTAAGCAGGAACTCTTAACTTCTCCAACCTGCCAGCAGTGACTCCCTCTCCTCTGCTAACACAGTTTCCCTGTGAAGAGGGGAAGGATGTTTCCCTTACAGCAGGAGACTCCAGCCCCACACACTCCGCCTGTCATCCGGAAACAAAATGGCACCGGCTCCTTCCCAGGCACCACCTCGGCCTGGCTCCAGCAGGAACACAGACCAGATGAGCTCCTGGGCTAAATAAACACCTTCCTCTCTTGGGACTCACTACAGAACCCCACTGAGAGGTTTAAGCCTCATTCCCAGGCCTGCCCAGGAACAGGGGCAGCTCAAGGTGCAGCAGCACAGCCCCCACTGCCCACCGGTCCCTGCCACACCATTCCCTGGCACCATCACCTGGCACAAGCTCCCCAGGGACCCAGAACAGCTTTTGCAACCACCACCACCATTCTTCTCTCCTCCAGTGCCCATGGCCTGAACTATATGGCTGAATACCCTGAAATTCCTGCCTCAGTGAAGAGCTCCCTGTACCTCTGTAACTCCCAGGAAACCACACAACCTGAACCCCACGTTCCTGCCCTGGCACGTGCAGCCACTAAATAAAGCTCAGGATATTGTAAACTCTTCCAGATTTGGAGAAAAGGTTCAAGGGCTATGTGGCTGCTCAAATAATTAACGAGTTCCAAGACACCAACTGTCCTTACACAAAGACAAAGCCAAGTGAGCTGAAAAATGCTCAAACTTCTGGCACAACTGTACTGTTCTTTCAGGGATACAACTAGGGGCCACCATGGCCTTACAATGAAAAGTATCCTCAGGCTCACCCAGCCCTGCCCAGCATTCCCTAGTCCTCCCAGGCAGTATTTCTCTTCCAGCAGAGAAAGAGGGAGCAGGTAGAACAAATTTAGACCTGCTGATGGACGTGGATCATCACTTATTCTATATCCTGATGTTTCATGCATGTAACATTTTGGTTTTCTAACAGCAGCACCCATGTGAGAACGTGTTCACCAGCTATCCTGAAGCACATCAGCCTCAAACACCTCCCCCTGAGCCCACAGGTCTGGCCTGCCCTGCAGGACAAAACTTTACTTCCATGAAAGAGAACCAGCGGTGAAATTAAGGTCAGGGCACACGGCTGCTCAGAAATCCCAGCACACAGGGAATCCCCTTCCCAGACACCACTTCCTGAAGCACTGACAGCACAACTACATTTTCCAGAGACACACACACAGGGAGAGCCACTTCCTTGCTCTGTGCCAGGCACACGTGAAGTGCTGGAGCAGGACACAGAGGAACCTCAGAACACTCCAGGACGAGGCCCTGCCATGTCCTAACACTCATTTTTCTGTCCCTACAATGGACTCCCCTCAAGGTAACCTGAGAGGGGAAGTTTCAAGACACCTCTTGGCTGAGTGGAGCCCAGGTTATGGCACCCAAGCCCAGCAGCAGCTCTCCCAGCCCGGCACTCACAAAGGGCAGGGAGAGCCCCCCCAAAATGTCACACCCCACCAACACTGACAGAGCACCTGCCCTCACTCCCCTAGAGAGAGAACACTCAGGAGCCCTTCCAGAGAGCAACTGGCTGATTAAACTGCCTGTGCTCTCAGCAAAGAGCAGCCTGGTGTGACCCTGCAGCAATTAAAGCTCTTGTCTCCCACCACCAGCCATGAGACAACACAGAACATCTCCCAAACAGTTTCCTGTTGTTTACTTCAGGGAACAAACCTGTGTTTGTTCCACAACACTCAGTACATCACTGCACACTTCAAAATCAGGCAGCTCCCCAACCCCATGGGAAGTTGTTGCACACACACAGGCAAACGGGAATTCACCTCCCAGGGCAGGACACGGGGAATGGCTTCACATGGAGAGCAGGTTTAGCTCAGAGATTAGGGAGAAATCCTTCCCTGTGAGGGTGGGGAGGCCCTGGCACAGGGTGCCCAGAGAAGCTGTGGCTGCCCCATCCCTGGAAGTGCCCAAGGCCAGGTTGGAGCCACCTGGGCTGGTGGGGGGTGTCCCTGCCCATGGCAGGGGGTAGCACTGGATGAGCTTTTAAAGTCCCTTCCAGCCCAAACCATCCTGTGGCTCTATGGAGAACTGCTTATTCCAGACTTCTCAGGTCACCTTCTGGCACACAAACACCCAGAAACGCACCAGGAGGAACCGCAGCGACAACCACCTCGTGCAGAGTTTGAAATACACTTATAGAAACCTCCAGCATGTTTATTTCCCCAAAGCAATAAAATTAAGGGGGGAAAAAAAACCCCTCTCATCACCCCGGGAGAAACGAAAGCTCATGGCTCCCACGTGGGTCTGTCTGAGCCACCGCAACGCCCCTGCTGCCACATCGCCTCAAGTTCTGCCAAACTTTGCGTTCAAACAACACGACGTAGAGCGGGGAAGGCGAGGGCACAAAGCCCCCCACGCCGCACCGGGGAGCGGGCGGTGAACGGGGATGTCCCGGCACGGGGCAGGGGATGGGACAGAGGGGACCCGAGCGGGACGCGGGCGGCGGCGGCACAGGCCCGGGCGGGCCCCACGGGCCCGGGGAGGCGCCGAGGCCTGGCCGGGC
>VYXB01004999.1:1170538-1188706 GCA_013397135.1 Pachyramphus minor | reverse complement strand
GCGGCCCGGGGCGGGGGTGAGTGCCCGGGGCGGCGGGGCCCGGTCAGTGATCAGCCGGTTCCGGGCGCTCCCGTTCGTGAGGCCTTCACACCCAAAACGCTTCCCCTCTCCACCCCATTGTCCGCTGAGACAGGAACTGTGAGATGGAGCCCAAAGCTGCAGAGCTCGACTCGAATTCGGGGTCGAATTAATTAGTTTTTAATGTAAAATCGGTAATAAAGAAATAAAATCTGTGGGTTTTTTTTTTCTCCCTCTCTGGCCGTGTGGAGGGTCAGGCTGAGCAGCCCCTCCGTGCCTTGGGGGATCCTCTTCCAGGGATTCAGCTCCTTAAACACAACGATTATTTGGTGTTAATTCATTGGAATTCTGACACTTTTGTGTCCACAGACCCTGGGCTGGGGACAGCTGGATTCCCCCCTTCCATCCCCCTCCCCTCCACCTCTGTCTTTACTAAAACCACTGACACCCTCACAACCTGTTCTGCATGGATGTTAAATTCTCTGCCAAGTGTCTGAGTCCAGCTGAGCCAAAGGAACTTCCACCTTGTCCTTCTACTGGTGTGAACTTGCCCAACCTTTCATTTTGCAAGAGAAAAGCAGAATTTTAAGAAAAAAAACCCCAAAGAACGTGTCAGTTCTTTAGAGCCAAAGTGTGGTAAAAGTTACAAGGAGCCCAACAGGTTCTTTTCTTACCTGAAGCCTTTTGGTTGTTGTTGTCCCTCGGAAATGGCAATCCCGGAATCATGGAATGGTTTGGGATGGAAGGGACCTTAAAGAACATTTACTTCCACCCCCTGCCGTGGGCAGGGACACCTCCTGCTATCCCAGGTTGTCCAAGCCCCATCCAACCTGGACTTCCAGGGATGGGGCAGTCACAGCTTCTCTGGGCAACCTGTGCCAGGGCCTCCCCACCCTCACAGGGAGGAATTTCTCCCTAATCAAGGAACAAGACAAGGTGGAATTCCCTGTGTCTTCTACAAACCCAGTTTCTGTTTGTTTGGGGGTGATTCCTCCGACTGTTTTTTGTGGCTTTGTGTGAACTTGTCATGGTCTGTGTTGTCACTTAACTCTGATCTTGTCTCTTTTCCCTCCCTGCCTGCTGCTGCTTTCATTCTCTAGTATTGGTATTTGCCATTCATTTCACCTTCTGCCTCTCTGCAGCTCATGGTAGGTGACAGATCCCAGATCAGCCCCTCTGATCCCCCTGCATGCCAAAACCGACAGCAGAAACCGGTGCTGGGGATTTGTTTGTTCCCCAGAACACGTCCTTTTGCGCAGTTTTGTTCTGCAGCCTGTGATGACCTCGTTAAGCACTGGCCTGGCTTGATGGCTCCCAAAAAATGCTCTTTGACATCATTTCAGGGTGAGGATCGAAGGTGGTGGCTGGGAGAGGAGAACGTTTCCCCTTTCCTGCAAATTTTCTGCAAATCTGACAACCGTGCAAAGAAAACCTGAGTGACTTTGGTCCTGGACATTCACAGCACTCGAGTACTGAGCTGGCCTGGGATCATCCTCCCTGAGCCTCTGCTGGCTCTGAGGAGCTGATTTTAATCTGTGAAGCAAATTCTGTGCCCAGAGAACTTTTTAGGGACCAGATAAGTCTTTTTTCTTAGTACAGAGTGTTATAAATCCCTGGCTGGAGGAGCATTTTTGGCCTGTTGAAGGACCAGAGCTGGAGCCCACTGAGCGCTGCCCATTTGTAACACGTTGGTGAAACACAGGCTTGAGACAGATCTCAGCTCTCAGATCTCAGGCTGGTGGCTGAGGTAAAGTCAGGGCCCTGGCATGGCACCTCGAGCCATCCAGGAGCTGTTGGGCTCTTTCCCAGAATCCCAGAGTGGTTTGGGTCGAAAGGGATCTTAAAGCTCATCCATAGGCAGGGACAACTTCCAGTAGACCAGGCTGCTCAGAGCCCCGTTCTGAGGAGACTGAAGTTGTTGCCCGAACTGAAGCTGGGATCTCTCCTGATTAAGCACCAGATTCCTTTGGGAATGAAGCAGTGTCTGTCCCCTCTCTGTGCTGGGGGAGCCGGGGCAGGTTCCGTGGGTGAGTCCCTTTTCCCGTGCAGAACTCGGAGCTGTTCACGCTGACCTACGGCGCCCTGGTCACCCAGCTCTGCAAGGACTACGAGAACGACGACGACGTCAACAAGCAGCTGGACAAGATGTGAGTGGATCCAGGGGTGGGGGCGGATCTGCCATGGGATGGGATCCCAGTGGGAGCTGTGCCGGAGCCGGGATCACAGCAGGCACATCCCTGTGTGCTGCTCCGGGAGCAAAGTCCCGGCAGGCTGAAGTTATTGAACACTGACATTTCTCACGTTCAGTTTTTCTTCTCCGCTGTCTTCTTTTACAAATACCTGTTGCCTTTCTAAAGCTGTTGCTCTGGTCCCTTCCCAGGGGTTACAACATCGGGGTCCGGCTCATCGAGGACTTCCTGGCCCGCTCCAACGTCGGGAGGTGCCACGATTTCCGGGAGACTGCTGATGTTATTGCAAAGGTGAACGTCCAAGCACAGCCTTCTCAGGTTTTGGTGGGGTTTGGCATGTGAGGATGGAATATTTGCTACCCATGGGACTGTTCTGAGAGTCCCCCTGAGATTTTGGGGGTGAAAAAGAGAGATTTAGCTCAACTAGTGCTGGCTGGTGGGAATTGGGAGAAAGGAGAGGTGTTTGCAAACCCCTTCAGCAATCTACAGAGGTAAAGCTGTGCTGTTGTCTCACCTGTTCTTGTTCCTCCTCTGTGTGACACAACAGATTGCATTTAAGATGTACCTGGGCATCACTCCCAGCATCACCAACTGGAGCCCTGGGGGTGATGAGTTCTCCCTGATCCTGGAAAACAATCCCTTAGTGGACTTCGTGGAGCTCCCTGACAACCACTCAACCCTCATCTACTCCAACCTGCTCTGTGGAGTGCTGCGAGGTGCCCTGGAGATGGTGAGCCATGTCTGTCTTCCCGTGGGATGGGGGTATGGATAGCCAGGTGTCAGCAGATACCTTGATTCTAGTCCATGTTCATGACTTCTGGTTTTGCTTTGGACTTGAAGTGCATTCCCAGTTCCCAGGGAACTGGCTGGGACAACAGAACAGCTGTGTCTCAAATTTCAGAGTGTAGAGCCCTGCATGTGTCATGCTGTGCCCTCAGCATCCTTAGGCTGGTGCTCCAGCATCATTCAGTGCCTGGAGAAGCTGCTGTGCAAAGGGAGATCCCAGCTGCCCTCTGCTCTCCCCTCCCCCAGGTGCAGATGGCTGTGGATGTGAAGTTTGTGCAGGACACACTGAAGGGCGACAGCGTCACAGAAATACGGATGAAGTTCATCAGGAGGATTGAAGACAACCTTCCAGCTGGGGAAGAGTGAAGCACAGCCCCATCTCCCTGGGGACTGGAGGGACCAGCTGGGCTTGGCCATTAGCTTTCCTCACAGGTCTGCAGGGATCTCCTGCCCCTGCACACTCAGACTGACTCACTGACTGTTTCTGGTGTTATTTTCTTCTTCTGCTGTCACTTCCATCCTCTGTAGAAGATGATTTTCTGGTTGGTGTTCATTTCCCAGGTTCATTCTGAAGCTTTCTCATCAGCTGATGTGCTTTTCCTACTCCCCAGAGGCTTCCTATCCTCAGTTTCCAGTTGTGACCTGGGCTGTGTGAGGACAACTGCTCAGATTCCAGGAGAGCTCCAGTCTGTTCCCGTCTGGATCGGTGCTGGATGTCCAGAATTGGAGACCAAGCGATGAGAGCCCACGAATTCCCTGCTAAACCCTGTCCTTCCTTAAATGAGGTGTTTAAAATCCATTGGGAGATAAGTGTGTAGTATTTCTCTAGACCAAACTGGCTTCCTGCACCTGATTCTGGGGTGACTGGTACGGGCAGGCTTGATCCAAAGGGCTGGCTTGGCAGAGCTGCTGCAGTGCTGGCACTGGGTCAGGGGCTGCTCTGCTACCACACAGGATGGCAGATTTGGGAGTCCTGTGACCTTTCCAGTCACAGGAACCTTACCTCCAGCAACCTTACCACTCCCCTCTCGGGAAGGGAGGATGTTAAACTGCAGTGGAGCAGCAGGAAATACTTTACATGGAGAAAGGCAAGAGTGGCCCAAATGGCATCAGTGATCCACAGTGGGAACCAAACTCAGGCTCAGGCCTGGGAGGCGTTGAAGGCATTTCAGACTCTCTTCTGCTGCTGGGGTGTGTAAACTGCATGGTGTGGAGGTGGTGCTGGGGTTTTTTCTCACAGATATTCAGGCTACAGCAGAATTTCCCATGTTCCATAACTGGTGACCTGTGGCACCTGCTGCTCTGTAAAATACACAAAATAGTGTTAGATAACAAAAAGCAAGAGACTGGAAAATCAGCTTCCTCTGCCACCCAGAGTCAGAAAACAGTCAGACATCGGGTCCCCAAATCACTTTACGTAGCATGAAGGCACAGCCCCACAGAGGTCACCGGGAGCTCCAGTACCTGTGTGGGTTGATGCCCGAGTGTGAGGTGAGAGGGAGTGACCTGCTGCTTGTGCTGCTCTTGTTTGGGTTCTCTGGATGAATGCTGGGTCATCTGGTGCTGAGTGAGTCACCCTGTCCCTTCTTGGCCCAAATGAGTCCCTTTGGATGCCCCGTGAGACGTGAAGGGGCAGTGAGTCACTGTAAGAGCAGCCAGAGGACAACACTGAGGAGCGGCGGCGGCTGGTGGGTGTTGGGGGCAGAGGTGCTGCACAGTCACATTGCAGAGCTCAAACCATCCCTTGTTTCTCATTGTTGACCATTCCACATCACTTCAAAGCTGCATTTTAGAAGCAATTGCATTAAAAGAATCCCGGTGGCAACTCTTGAGTCTCCTCTTGCCTTTGCTCTGGTGGCGGGTGCTGGTGTGGAGTGGCAGCCAGGGCTGGCAGGGTGACAGTGGTGATGGGGTGCCCGGGGCTGGCAGGGCAACAGCAGCACCACAGCAAGAATTCCTGGCTGCCAGTGCTGCTGGGAGCTGCTGCCTGGAGGAACCTGCCCAGTATTCCACACACGGAGGGCTGTGGCACTGGGGGCAGCAGGTGCTCAGTGTGGCTGGCTCGGGGACTGGCCTCTCTCTGCCCTGTGAATGCTCCTTCCCCCTCAGTGACCCGAGGCAGCTGCTGCAGCGCTGTTTGTGGGCATTCCCAGTGGCCAAAAATCACCTCTGGAGGCGTCTGCCCCCCTCCCTACCCTGTGCCAGCTCAGTGCTGGCATTGGCCACGCGGTGCTGCTGCCAGGAGCGTGGAGACAAGGAAGAGCGACGGCTGCTCTCCAGGAGCAGGAGTTCGTGCCTCCCTTGCTTGTGTAAAGCTCCCCAGGAGCCCTGCTCTGTGCCAGTGGGCACCCCTGCTCTGTGCTGGTGGCCATCCCCCACTCCAGGTGTCACCCTGCAGCCTCTCTCAGCCCCAGGCACTGAGCACCCGGGGCTGTGCCCCGATATCTGCCAGCCCCGAGGACGGGGAAGTAGCAGCTTTTGCCATGAAGTGGCAGCTTTTGCCATGAAGTGGCTTTTCCCCTCTGGCTGGAGCTGGTGAGTGTCACGTGCTGCCAGCCCTGCCAGCAGCAGGAGCCAGGCCTGGGCAGCCAGGATGGCCCCAAACAGCCCCCAAACCCACCCAGCTCCTGAGTCTGTGTCCCAGAGGGTCTGGGGGGAGTGAGGTCCCGTGTCCTTGGGAGTGGATCCTGGACTCCTGCTCCCAGCCCCCTGGGAATTACAGTAATTTACTGGGGCGACTGGGTCAAAACCAGCCCAGACCTTCTGGAAGAAGAAAAAGCAGAAATAGCATTAAGTAAATTAAAACTGTCTACTACCGAGCAGCTCGCTGCAGACAAGGGAGAATATGCAAAAAGCTCTGTTTGAAACCTACTAAATATTACCATGTGCTGTTTATAGGAAACAAATGGGGAAAGGCATCTGCATCAATAAACCCCAACGTGGCTGGGCTTGGACTGAAGCCTTTCCACGGCTCTCGGTTATTGAATACCCGTCGCTTTCATGTGGTGCCAGCCCTGACCCCTGACACATACCACAGAGGGGAAAGTTGACTTGTGGGAATAATAGACATTCCTGGAGAGCGATTTAACCTGGCAGGAAAAGAGGCGACTTCCAGCTTCTCACTTCCCTGTGCGATATTGGAGATGACAACAGCAACAAGTTGAGGGGGGGACACGGGGTGGGAGTGGTGCTGGAGAGTGATACTGCAGGACCCCAGTGCCTGGGGTGAGCTCCCTGCCATGCCCAGCCCCTGTGTGCCCCTGATGTGCCCTCGCCAGCCTGAGCACCCTGAGATGGCAGCAGACAGACCCTGCATTGCCCACACCCCGGATCCCAGCCACAGCACCACATCCCAACCCCATCCCAGGCTCCCACAACGACAGGATGCAGGAGCTTTAGTTGCCACAGCACTTTCAGAGGTGGAAGGAGCTTTTCCAGCCCTTGCCCTCCTCCGGCACTGTTCCCTTCAGCAGGAAAGTGGGACACTGGCTGGTGTCCTCATGGAGTGCCCTGGCAGGAGCTGAAGTCCTGTGTGTGACTCACAGTCCATCGTGAGGGTTTAAAGCAGTTCATGTCCCCAGTGTGGAGACAACCTGACCAGTGCTGGACAACCTGCTGCCAAACCCAGCCATGCTGCACACTGCCTTGTGCCCACAGCACCCTCATCCCACCCTTGTGCCAGCACAGAGCAAGGTGACCCCTTCTCCCCTCACTGCTGGCAAGCAAAGCTCCCAGCCCTGCTCCTGGCACCCAAACTGGGGCAGGTGACAGCCCTGGGCACCATCCCTTTGGAGACCCCACAGCCCAGGACTCGCTGAGGGGCCGGGGATGGTGCCAGGAGAGGATCCTGGATGGGACAGGAGAATCTCTCTGGGAGGGAAGTGTTTCCGGGCTGGTGTCCTCACTGCCGGGGCAATTCCCACAGCTTTCAGCCAGATGTGCTTGGCCGGGGTGCTGGGCACCCGCTGGGGCTGTGCAGAGCATGTTTCACCCATGAGGGCTCATGCAGTGGGGAGGGGGTTTGTTGGCAGGGCTGGCACGGTGCCAGTGGCCCTGAGCAGCCAAGGTGAGGGCAGTGCCAGTGGGGATGGGCTGGCACCAGCCCCAGCCCCTCAGGGGGCTCTGGCACCATATCCCTGAGCACCCACCACAGCCAGGAACAGGATCCCAGAGCACCCACCACAGCCAGGAACAGGATCCCAGAGCACCCACCACAGCCAGGAACAGGATGCTTGGGGGTGGGTTCCAGCCAGGTATGGATCTATCCCTGACAGGATACCCAGCTCTGTCTGGCCTGGCCCAGCATCTCCCTGTGCTTGGCACCACCCAGGGACCATACCCATGAGAACATGGTCTCTGCCTGATAAGGGTCTGGCAAGTTTGGGTACCTGGATGCTTTTATAACCCTTCCCCTGCCCCTGGGCTGGCTGTGACATGTGTTTGGCTGCCCTGGAAGCCCAGGCAGCTCACAAAATCCTCTCCCAAGGCACGGCCACGCTGCAAACCCCCCGCCCTGGCCCAAACGCAGTTCCCAAAGCTGGGAATGCCTCTGGCAGCAGCGCCGGGTCAGGGCAGCCCTTTGGCGATGCTCCTTGGCACCCGCCCTCCCGCAGCATCCCTTGCCAGGGCGAGGAAGAGGAGGAGGTGTCTGCAGTTCCTCCCCCGGGCCACGGGACGCAGGAGCGGCCCCGGCAGCGCTGCTCGGAGCGGTGCCACATTCTGGTGGCGTTTGGTATTTGGGGTGACAGGAAGGAAGCTCCATTGTTCCTCTTTTATTGTTTTGTGTTTCCTAAGTGGGACCAGCACCCTCCTCCCACGCTCTGCCCGGCTGCGGAGCTGATCCAGCCCTGTGAAAGCCACGCCGCGCCGGAGGCGGCTGCTGAGAGCCGGGCAAAGGGAAATGCAGGGAGAAACGTCCCTGCTTCCAGCACTGACCGGCACTGGCAGCATGTGCAGGGACACGGTTCATCTCCTGGTCAGGGTTGTGTTCCCAGGTCCCTGTGTGTGGACATTTAGGCAGCAGCAGCTCGTGCTGGGATGGGAAGGGACAACCCTGGTGTTGCAGGGAAAGAGGGTGACATTGGCCACTCCACCATTCCGGGCCCTGTGCCATGATGTTGGTGCTCTCTTGGCACGGGATGGTCCAGACCCCATGCACCCAAACCCCAATAATTCAAACCACAGCAGCTCCATTCGCCTCTGGAAGCCACCCTCAGCTGCCGGTGGCACAGGATGTGGCACAGGGACACAGTGCCCTGCGGGGCTGGGATCCACCCAAAATGGTGCTGGAGCATCCACAGGATGGGTACAGCTCAGGCACCCACTTTGCACCACAAACACCAAAGCCAGGAGCTCTCTGCATCCCAGAAACCCCAGGGCAGGAGGGCAGTGCTGTTCCAGCCTTCCTGAATTTCCACAAAAAGCACAAACTTCCAAGAGAAAATGTCAATTTTCCCAACTGCAGCCAGGACCCCAAGGACCCAGCAAGGTGGGTTTGCCTGGGGGTGGCTTGGGAGGCTGCTGGTGCTGAGCAGTCTTAGCCAGCAATGAGAGCCAGGAACAGGCAGGAATTTTGATGAGAAATGTTTGTTTTCTTTTAAAATAGTTTTAATTGTGTCTTCCAAGTCAGGGAGCCGCTGGAACAGTCCCTGCTTCCCTGAGCCTGTCACAAATGAGGGGTCTGGAACACTTGAAGAATCACCAGCAAAAGCAGGTTGACTAATTTAACTCTGACAAAATGATTCAAATGTGATTTTCTATAACCAGAACTGTAATTTAATTACAAATCCAAAGAGGCAACACTCATAACACCCACACACATGGACATAAGGAAGGAAAAGGCTTGTGAGAAATTTCAGTGAAATACTCACATTGATGCATCTTCTCAGTAGTGAAGAGTTTCAGGGGTATCAGCCCAGGCTGTGTCGTTGTTGGTCCTCTGGGTATCACAAACAGGAGAGTCCATGAGCTCCGAGATTCATCCCACTCCGAGGGAGATGCTGGCACGTGCAGCCCAGGAGAGCTCAGAAGGGTCCTACTCAGGACCACTGGTTATGGGGTCAGGAGATGGCTGACTTCAGTCACAAGCAAATTTCCATCCTGGCCACAATTCCTATTGGTAGTTACAGGAGTTTTCCTCAAAAAATCCAGTAACAAAAATATGATTCCACTCAGGCTGTTGTTCAGGCAGAAAAATGAAGACTGGAGGCTGTTTGTGAGAAAACAGGAGCTTGTGAGAGACCAAGAGTTCCAGGACCAGAGAGGGTCTCATAAGCTCAAGGGGAGCCACCTGCCCAGACACCGTTAATTAAGGCGGAGGCCTAATGAGCATTCCTGAGCCCCTGCACCTGAGGGGGATGGATGCACTGCAGAGCCACAGCAAGTGGTCAGCAAATGGTCCTAACTGGGGGCTGCTCTGGAACCCCTCAAAACACAGCCCATCCCTGATCCCACCTTGTCCCCTGTCCCATCCCAACCCGTATCCCATCCCATGCCTGCCTGGTGAGCAGCTCACACAAGCAGGACCAAACCAGACGCCCGGATGACCAGGGACTGCTGCAGCCAAGGCTTCCAAGCTGTTTAGTTAAAGAGAGAGGAGAAAACAGTTTGAAAATATAAAACCAACCCCCTGAACAAAGAGAAGGCCCAGACGTTCCCGTTGGCTTCTCCCTGCCCATCACACACAGACACAGGAGCTGACTCGGGGGAAAGTGCTCGCCAGAACAATGTCTCTTCTTCCAGCAAAAGGAATCCCGATTTTATTTTAATTAGTGCTAGTGCTGACATCCAAGAGCTCAGGGAGAAGTTGCCGGGCACAGGGCCGGCTCTGCCCTGGGCTGTGGCTCCGTGTCCCTGTCCCATGGTGGGCACGGAGCCCCCCACAGCCGCCCGCGTGCCCCGGCTGGAGCCAGTGTCTGCCCGGGGCTGGGACCAGCACTGTGGCCTCTTGCCCAAGCTCCTGCTGGGGCTGTCACTGCTCCCCAGGCCCTGGAGCAATGAGCCATTGCTGGGAAGGCGCTTGAGCAAGATGCCACTGAGGAGCTGGAGGGTGTCCCCTGTGGAGGGGAGAAATCCAGTGGCTTCCTCGAGCATGGAACACAGAAATGACCCGGTGGGACCTCTGCTTGCCCGGTGCTGAGGAGCCTTAGGAGGGCAAACAGGAGATGGGGCTGCCCTGGGCTCCTGCACCCCCGCACCTCCAGCATCCCTCTGCCCCACTCCTGCATCCCCTGAGCATCCTCTTATCCTGTGCTCCTGCATCCCCCAGGCTCCCACAGCCCGGCGGGGCAGGGCACAGGGTGCTGTGCCATGGGTGCCACCTGGCAGGAGCCGGGGAGCAGAGTGTTAACCAGGACAGTGGGGCCGGGGAGCAGAGCCCGGGGAATGAGGAAGCCGGAGCGGGTACCGTAGTGGAAAGGGCTTGGCACAGGCTGTGGAAAATGGAGGCCTAGAGAAATGTGACAGCAGGCTGGCCTGGCCGGCAGTACCACACAGGCGTAGTTAAGCCTTCAAGCCTGCCATTGTTCTCCCCTAATTATTCCCACTCCCTGAGTATTACACCCCATAATTCAGGAAAGCTGAGTAATGGAAGAAACAACAGCAATTTTAATCTCTCAGTACCGGTGGTCTCCACCAAAAAAATGCTTTCAAGAGCTCTGCGGTTGCGACTTCCTCGATTGGTGGGCAGTGCAGGGGAGGGGGAGCACGGCCACCGGCCCACGGGTGCTTGGCCGAGACCAGGGGCAAGGAGGTGAGAGGGGACAGCACCAGGACCTTGCTCCAGGGAATGGGAGAGGAGCAGGAGGAACATGCTGGATGCTGGGAGCATCCCCACCAGGTACCACATGAGTCCTGTGCCGGCAGCCAGGTTGGTGTTGGGGTGATGTCCACTGGACGGGGGAACTCAGTGGTCTTTGGTGGGGAGGGCCAGAGCCAGGCAAAGCACCCACCTCACACCACTGACTCTGCATCTTCTGCTCTCAGCTAAACCACAGAGAACTGGGCATCAGTTTTTGGTCAAAGCATGTTTTCCTTCCTGGGAACTGCCTTTCAGGATAGGAAATTTGGAGCTCCCTAGAAATACTCTTGTTTTTTGACCTATGGGTTTGTTCCCTAAGGGACAAGCTTTGGGTAAACACATTCCCACTCCCACAAGGAATGAGATCAGGAGTCAGCACTGGCAGTACCTGGGTGATCTGGACTAGCCCACACGGGGAGGAGGGACCCCCAGCCCTGCCCCTGCCCCTCTGCCCACTCCAGCACCCCTGGCCAGGCCCAGGCACCTGCACCATCCCACCAGCCCTGCTCCCACCATGGCTCTGAGCATGAGTAACGTGAGTGGTGGGTCAAAAAGAGCCTCTGGCTGAGTTAGCATCACCTGCCCATCAGGTCCTGGGGAGCAGGAAGGGAAGGACAGGCAGCAGTGCCTGCAAGGGGGTCAGAACACATGCACTGAGCTGGGACCGGGCATCCCTTGGGAGCACCATGAGGCGAGGGCATCTGCCAGCCTCCACCCATCCTCCAGGCACTCCTTTCCTCCCTCCCTCCCTCCCTCCATCCATCCATCCATGAATCCCTCCTCAGCTCCAAGCTGCAGTAAAAGCATGACAACAAGCCCAGGTCTGTCCTGCCCCAGCTTCCTGCAGGCACAGCACTCACCTGCTGTAAACCACACGACCACCTTCCCTCCCACTGGAAGTTTTGGCTGTAGCAATGCCCAGGCCAAATAAACAGTGAAGTCACAGAGAGGCAGGCAGGGAGCTGCCAGAGTGAGGAGCCCATCACAGCCACACAGGGATCGTGCCAGAGCCCAGGGGATGGGGCCAGAGGCTTTGAGCCACAGTTCAGTGTCCCTTCTCAGCAGCTGCTCTGAGGTTTGGCTGCAGGATGCTCAGCTCCCTGTTCCTGGTGGAGGTCACCTCCCTCACCCCAGGTACAAGCCAGGGTGATTCCTCTGCCATCCTGGGAGTCCCCAGCCCTGGGGGACAGGTCACCCTGCAGCCACCCAAGAGGTTTAACCCTAATGACACACAGCTCAACCTGCCATGTTCCTGTGCCCCTTGGCCCCCGAGGTCCCCGGGCAGGGCAGCCCAGGTGGGCCGGGGTGGCCCGAAGGTGACGGTGGCAGCGGGTGCTGCCTCTGTGTGGTCTGAGCCATCTGGAGGCACTTACAGCAAATACTGCAGCAACTGCGGGAAGATCAAAACTCTCCAGGCCAACCTTGATTCCCGGTGCATTTTTTGCATTTTTGAGGACTCCAGTCCATAACCTGGCAGCGGGGAGGGGTGCTGGCTGCACAGCCCCAGAGCCCTCGGCACTGCCAGACTCCAGCAGTGATGGCCAGGCTGCCCTGGCACCACTGCAAGGACTCTGGATCCTGGGAATGACCCCGAGGAAACACTGTTGGGCCCTTTGTCCATACCTGTCACTCAGAGCTGGCACTGCTTCTGCTGGGGAGTCAAATCCCTGAGCAGGGCCCTGCTGAGACCCTGCTGCACCCCAGGGCTCCCACTCACAGCAACTGGGGGGGACTTGCCAGGTGTCCCCATCCTTTGGGCCAGGGGAGATGCCAAGAAACAACTGATACCCACCCCTGGCCTTGGGAATGACACAGTCCCATCCAACTGCACCTCACTCCTGTGGCTTCCCATCTCCTTTGAAGCTCAGATGGGGAAAATTGTCCCAGCACTCAATGTGGGCATAAAGTTGTCCTTATGGTGGGGCAATGGAGAGGGCACAGGGAAGGAAGAGGGGCACAGGGGTGTTGGAGGGGGCACAGGGGAGGCAGCTCCCACTCCCATGGCAGTCCTGCCCATGCTGACTGACTGGTTCAGTCATTAGCAGGAGTGGGGCTGTTTGGCTTTTCCCTTCTCCACCTGGAGAGGGGCCACTTACTGTTTTACAACTAAAATAACAAATTATTTCATAGAGGCTGGAGCTGCTGGGAGCTCTCAGGCCGAGCACAGTGTGGTGCTGGGGCAGGCACAGCCCCCTGAGCCCCCTCCCCAGTGCTGGCCCCCAATGCTGTGACCTGGGGTGCCCATACCATGCCCACATGGAGCACTGGCAAAGGGGGCAGAAGCGATGGAGAAGGAGGAAGGGGAGCAGCAGGGGCAAGGGCTGATTGCCTGTCCCTGTTGATGCTCACCCCACCACAGGAACCCCATCCCTGGTGATGCCCAGGGACTCCCAGCCCTGCATTCAGCTCTCAGGGGAGCAGGCTCTGTGCAGTGCTGGGGCTGCAGCAGCCCCAGACCCCAGGATGGCATCTGCATCCTGCAGCCCTGCCCAGCAATTCCACGTCCCAAGCACTCAGCTTCCTCTGGGAAAGGGATGTTGAGCTGTGCCCCAGCTTCCCCTCCCAGGGAAGGTGCTGGGAACCAGCCCTGTTCCCTGTTCCCTGCTCCCTACCCTGTTCCCTGCTCCCTACCCTGTTCCCTGTTCCCTGCCCTGTTCCCTGCTCCCTGTCCTGCCCTCTGGAGCTGCTCACACACTCTCTGGCCTCACAGGTTGATCTTGGGGTGCCACAGGATGTAGCACCCCCTGAGCAGGGCCCCCCATGCCCCCTCCCCAGGGTGACCTGCTGACAGCCCCAACAATAGCATGGTTGATGAAACCCTAAAGCCACACCTGCCCTTTCCTGTCCATCCTCACTGTGGCCCCAAGTGCCAGCCTGGTGCTGGGGGGTGGATGGGGGCTGGGGGAGCCAAGCCAGGGGTGTCAGGAGCCTGGAGCCCACTGGGACCTGGGCTGCTGCCTCTGCTCCACCAGCCTGACCTCCTCAGAGAATGACCCCTGTAAAACGAAGCAGCAGCTGTTTGGTGGATAATAAACTGTTAGTTTTTTCCTGTTTTATAACTAGTTTACTGCATAAATGTTTCAGCAGCTCAGCAAAGCACCGGGACAGCAAACCTCTTCCATGTGCTCTGGGCAGCTCTGGGATGGGTTCAGGACCCTGCTCTCATCCCATGGGATCGGTCCCTGGCACTCATGGGAGCACCCATACCAGTCACTGGTGCAGGAATGGCACAGGGAGGAAGGAAGGATGTGAACTGGGAGGGTGACAGCAGTTGGGTGACTGTGCTCCTGATGGCTTCTGTCCTGAGCCACTCCCATCCAGAGACAGCTGGATGTTGTGGGGTGACCCTGGCTCCAGGCTGGAGCAGCCCCCAGGGACTCGGTTCACCCTCAGCTCCAGAGGCAGATTTACTGCCTCATAGCCAGGGGTGTTTATGGTGGGCTGGAATGTGTGTCCCCAGCACGTGATGAATTTACAACGTGCCAACGAGTGGATTTATTCCTACCCTACTGTCAGTGAATTAATCACAGCAGCCACAGGAAAGCTGGAGGTGCAGGTGGGGAGAGGTGCCCGGAGAGGGGGGTGACAGGGGCATGTGGGGCAGGGGGCATCACAGGGATGTCCTGGCTCTGGGTTGTGTTGGGCCACGATGGGCTCCAGGGCTGCTGTGTCCCCTCCAGCACTCCTGGGAAGGGCTGGGAGCCTCCAGGGCTGCCGTGAGGAAAGCTTTATCCTTCAGCTTCCAATTCCACGTGCCATTTCCAAACAGAGGTCCGGGGGCCACCATCTCCCACCTGGGCTGGTGCTCTGCAGACAAGGGAGCCCTGGAAACTGTAGGTGAGTGCAGTTTTTCCATGCGTATGTATATAGGAGCAGAGTCAGCTGCCAAAGTAAACACAACCCTTCCCTTTCCAAAAATGTCCTCCAGGAATTGTAAAGGATCCTGGAGCAAGAATTCTGTCTCAGATCCCTTTTGCTTTCTATTGGGGGAAGTGCATAAACCGGCTTCGATTCAGCCCGAGAAAAGGCAACGTGCTGAGAGTGGTTTTTTATGACATGCACCAAAGGTGCTGGGAGCTGGAGCCACGGCCATGTGTACCCCGGGCAGGGCTCACACAGGAAAACAATCCCAGTAAAGAGCTTTACAGCCACCGAGGAATGTGGAACCTCCACCAGCCCGGCCGAGGCTTGCAAAGCTAATTGCTTTGGGATTTGCTCTTTGGGGGGGTCGAGTCTCCATGGTTGCTGCCTCAGAGGGTCCCAGCTGCCCCTGCGGTTCATTAGGATGCTGAGGGGGAACTGGAGATGCTTTTAGGAGGCTGCAGTGGTTGTGGGGTAAGGGAAGGAGCCCTGTGGTTCCCAGCTGCAGCCCTGCCTTCTCCCGTTACAGCCGGGGACCCTTCCTGCCCCGGCGGGGTCCGTGCTCGTAGTCAGCAGTGGTGGTGGTGAACCAGGAGCTGTCCCTGATTTCAGTGGGACCATTCCCTTCTATCTGACCCACTGGGGTCCATGCAGGGCTGAGCCCCCAAGGAGAACCCCGGGGATGCTTTCTGAGGCTGATGCATCCTTGTCTGTCCCCGGGTAAAGGCTGTGGTGGCCGATGGGGCGCGGTGCTGAGCCCACAGCCCGTCCCCCCAGGCCCCGGCTGCCCACGTGTTTTCTTAACTGATCTTTTCTTGCTCATTTAAGTGACTTTGGAAAATGGGATTTTGGCTCTTAAATCGTTCAGGGGCTTTTGAAAATTTGACTCTAAATACTTTCCGAAGTGCATTTGTATGAAGTAATTCTCTCCAACCTCCCACAGTGGTAGTCAGATTGCATTTAATCCATCACTGAATGTTCCCGAAGGCTGGGATCTGGCACTGCACTCCACACGGAGCTGTGGCTCACCCCAGCACCGTTGCTCCCTGCCCGGTATCCTCCTGTCCAGCACACCTCTCACCTGAGTGAGTCACTGCCAGCAGAGCCGGGGTGATGCCCCCAGGCCCCTTGTCCCTACCCTTGACACACCATTCCAGCACCCTCAGTGGGCACAGCAGTGCACCCCAGCTCTGCTCAGCTCTGCCAGCCCAGTCCCTGGCCCCCTCCCACCCCCAAGGCACATTTTCCTGCTGAGCACCAAGGGCTGGTTTTCCGAGCGCAATTATCCATCTTGTGGAAACATGGAAACGATATTCCAATGCACGGGGCTGATTTGATTACATCCGTGACCCACCGAAATTAAGTTAAGGCATTTTTCAGCCCTAGATTGAATTATGTCTCCTCCCTCTCTCTTGTTCCTCCTGTGTGGAGCAGAGGGATGGCTGGGATGGGGATTTGGGGGAGCAGCAACGCCGGGACCCCACGAGCAGCCCTGAGGTGCAGCAGTGCCCAGTGCTGCTGTGGCACCGGGGCTGTCACTGGTTCACGTGTGGCCCTGGCAGGGCCAACACAATGCCAGGGACACCACAGAGGCCTGGCACGGCAGCGGGTACAGGGCTGCCAAGGGATAGAGGCAGTGGAGCCACTAAATCCCACAGTAAGCCTGGCTTCCCTCTCCTCCTGGGAAGGAGAGCCCTCGGCAGCGGCTCGGCACAGTGCTGAGAGGTATCAGTTGTTTAGCTCAGATAAATAAATTTTAAGTAGAATGAGTTACACAGTTATGGCACTGGGTGAGTTGGGATGTTGTTTGCTTTCCTCACTCAGCATGAGGAGCTGGGTTTGCTGCAGCCTTGGGCTGTGAGCTGTGAGTTCACACCTGGTCATGTTTTGGGCTCGAACAGAGTGAATTTCATAATAATTTTCCCAGGAGCTGGTACAGTGCTGGGTTGTGGCTTTAGCATGAGAACTGTATTGATAAGACACGAGTGGTTTGGGTATTGCTCAGTAATATTCATCCAAACCCTACACTTCTTCAGTTCCCTGTGCTCTGCCAAATGAGCAGGTGCACCAGCACCCAAAACAGAGGAACAGGAGATGGCAACTATGAGCAGAAACTGCAACTCCACAAGATGAAGCAGTGACCGGCCTGCAGGAAACAGAGAAAGAACCCAATGATGGGTTAGAAGACCCCAGCCCAAAAATGACCATTGCTGGGCAGCGGGAAGGAACCGGTGTGGCCAGTGTGGCAGGGTCAAGATGGCCTGGCCATGGTGGCCTGGCCAGGTGACAGGGCTGCACCCCAGGGTCCATCCCAGTGAAGGGACGGGCCAGAGGAGCAGGAAAGCAGCGCAGGAGCAACGACAGGCGGGAGAGGCCAGCACAGAGAGGGGCTGCAGCCTTTGGTTTGCTCTGCGGGACAGAGGAATGTCTGTGCTGGTGAATGAGTCTGCGAGCAGAGGAAATGCTTTGCCAGTGAGAGCTCCGGTTAAACAAGGCTGGTCCACTTCTGCAGGAACCACCGTGCAGGTGGAGGCCCCTCCACGCTCTGCCCAGTGTCCAGGGGGCTGCAGGTGGGACAAGGACGTGGGAAAGAGAGCTGGCACTGCCAGGACACGATGCTGGCGGGGCTGAGATGGCGGCAGAGCAGTTGCTGCCAGCATACCCTGGGACTGCAGTACCCAAGCAAGAGGTGACCATGTGTTCGGCCGAGCTCGGCCGTGGCCAGGAGCAGCCTTGGGGCTGCTCTGAGCTGCTCGCCGTGGTCTGCGGTAGGGACCACTGCGGGTGGACCCCCAGCCCCGCCTGCCCGGGGCACGGAGGGCACCCCAGCCCCGTCCTCCCGCGCGGGGCATAGCACATCAGCATTCCTGGGAGCAGGGTCCGGCTGCTCGCCGGGGGGAAGGCATTGAGGGGGGATTAGCCGTCTGACGCCCCCCTTGCTCAGGCGCTTAATACAGAAAACAAACACCCTTGTGCGCCCAGCGGCTTCCATCCCGACGGGCTTTCTCCGTGCCCGTTGCCTGAGCAACCCTAATCTGCCTCCCGGGGCACACCGGGGCCCTGCACCCCCGGCCCGTGCACCCCGGCAGCTGCGGCAGCGCCGGCGCTGTCCCGGCTGTGCCCGGCACGCGGCTGCCAGCGGGACACCACGGCTCCTCCGCCTCGGGAACCGGCAGCACACGGTGGGTGGGCAAGGCGTGAGGTGGGGGCTGCGGGCACCCCACTGCCCCGGGATCGGGGCACCTCTGTGCCGGTGTGTGATTGGAAACTGCGCCAAGTCACGAGGCAGCAGGGCCCGGCTGCACTGGCACCACGTTTCCCAACCTTTCTGCCCAGGGCAACAGGATTTTAGGAGTGGTGAGGTGCCCCCAGCACAGAAAAGG
Source organism: Pachyramphus minor (assembly GCA_013397135.1). Lineage (NCBI taxonomy): Eukaryota > Metazoa > Chordata > Aves > Passeriformes > Tyrannidae > Pachyramphus > Pachyramphus minor. The sequence goes on along the minus strand of VYXB01004999.1, from coordinate 1,170,671 downwards.
GGGGCACCTCCTGCTGTGGCCCTGTGCCCACGAAGGGACCGGGCAGTGGGTTTGTGGGAGCCTAGGGGGAAACGCTGCTCCAGCCCTGGGCTGCCCGAAGGGCCAAGGAGGGGGAAAAGGCTTGGACCCCACT
>VYXB01004999.1:1157502-1170196 GCA_013397135.1 Pachyramphus minor | reverse complement strand
GTCCCGCCGCTCCCGCCCGCGGCCGCCGTGCCCGCCGCTGCGCTCCGCCGCGCCCAGGGTCAGGTAAGGGGCCGCTCCGCTGCGCCGGGATGGGGTCCGGGCTCCGCCGCTCCCGCTCCCCTGCGTGTCCCGCGGGTCTCCCCGGGTTCTGGCGGGAGTTGATCCCGTGGATTTCCCAGTCACGAGTCCCGCGGTTCTGGTGCCTTTCCCCCGAGGAACACCGCAGGACGCTCCAGCCATCCCTCCCCGGACAGGTCTGAGCCCACTTTCCTCTACTTTTCCTTTTCTCATCCTTTCTCCCTTCTTTGACCCACCTCAGTCGGGTCCCTTTCTCAGGGAATCCTCCCTGGAGCCTCTGCCATCTCCCAAATGCCAAACTTTTCTGCTGTTAGGAAATATGTTTGTGAGAGCAAAAGTGTTTTGGGGAAAGTGCCGTGACCTTTGGGACAGCCACTGCTGGCACTCACTGCCCCGGCCCTTCCCAGAGCTTGTCCCCTCCTGCAGCTGCCAACATCTGCACCCAACAGGTCCCTGCACCATTCCTGGGTAGTGGCCTTCCACAAACACCTTGGGAAATACAAGGTGCTTATTTTATTTAGCTTTTTTTTAAGAGTGTTGCTGTTAATTGGCTCCTGAGCTACCAGGTTCCCCAGCTTTGAACATTCCCAATAAGCCAGGAAAGATCCCCCCCTGTACAGTAGCCTCAGGCCAGGCAATAACCTACCGGAGATATTTCTCATCTATGGGCAGCTTTGCTATAAGGAACATGTTTAATAAATCATAAGGCCGGTGAATTCCTGGGATTTTTATTGCTTCTGTAAAAATGCAGTTTTGATCCATCAGCGAGGGACACTGGGAAACAAAGCGGCTCCTTTCAGAGCCGGATCCTAAGAATTTAGGACACAGAGCTGGCAATGGGGCTGGTGGCTGTGAGCCCCTGGGGCAGGGGCAGTGCTGTGGTGGTGAATGAGGGCTCCAAGGGCTGTCCTGCCCCCTGCTCTTTGAGGGACCAGCGTAACCAGGGTGCCTGGAGCCCCGTCTTGGCTTCCCTCGCGCCGCCGGGGCTGTGGACACGGCCGCGTGCGCGGAGCCGAGGCAGCGATGCCAGGGGAAACATCACAGCTGGAAACGCAGCGAGGCTGCGCCAGGCTTCCAGTTACATTTTTCCTCCTCGCCCTGTTGCCCAAGGGGGAAAGAAGCAGCAAAACCCGAACTGCTAAAAAAACGGGAGAGATTCTTGCAGGAAGGATCGCCTGGTTTCCATCAGCCCAGCTGACTCGATCCCCCAGCAGTGGGGAGGGGGATTGTCCCAGCGAGTCTGGGCAGAGGAATGCCAGTAAAGAGATTTTCTTTGCCTGTTCCAGTGTGAAAACTGGGGTTTAGGAGTGGGAGAGGAGCTGAAATGCAAACGGCACATGGAGAACCTGAGAGCTGTCAGGAATCCATGGGGATTTCGGAAACCGAGAGTGCCGTGGCGTTGGTTGTGGGATGAAGTGGGTGGCGGAGGGTGCTGGGCTCAGCCCCACTGTGCTGGGCTGAGCCCAGGGACTGGGCTGCCCTTGGCCGCAGAGGCAGCGGTTTGGGGATGGGGATTTGTCCCGTCTCCTGCCATGCCTTTGTTTTAGGCTGTGCGGAGCCCGGCCACAGAGGCGGGGAGGGAGAGTTTCTTTGTACAGGGAAGCATTTAAATTCTTTACAGTGATTCATATATTCCATTCATATGAAACACAGTCCTGCAGAGTGTGAATGGGGACTGTGGGGGGATTTTTTTAAGGCAATAAGCCCTAGAAGTGTCAAAAGTTATTCACACCTTGGTGAAATCAAGGATATTTCTGTCCGTGGCTCTTGGCAGGGACTCAGCACAGCTCGCCTTGCGTCGGGTTTTCGGTTTCCCACTTGGATACAGAGCGGGGGGAACATGGGAGCAGCACTCTCGTTGCCCCTGCCCAGCACTGGAATGTTTCTCAGGGCCAGAGGGGCCCAGCACAGGCTGTGCCCGGGGGTTGTGGGTCGTGGGGCAGCTCCTGTGTTCAGCCCCACCAGGCCTCGAACCCCCGTGGGTCACACACCCAGAAAGCCCCAGGGCTGGCGAGCAGCTGCCCCTCCCAGAGCCCATGGCTGGGTGAGGTGCTGCCCCTCGAGTGATGGTCACCAGGCTGTGACCAAAGCTCCAGAGCAGCTGTCCCCATGGGGGCAGAGCCTGCCCTGTTTGCCTTCACACGAGGGACGGGAACAGCCCAGCAAGGGGACGGGCCTCTCCTGGGCCTTTTCATGGCCTGCTGGGACCTTGGCAAGGGGCTCCAGAGTTCAGGCATGACTTTGGGGGCACAGACCTGCTCTGGGGGGCTGCCAAGCCCCCATTGGGGAGCAATGGTTTGGGGTGAATCGAGCTGCATGACTGGGGGCTGAGAGGTGTGGGGGCATCACCCCAATGCCATGAGGTGTCCTGGGTGTGGGGCCAGAGCCCACAGGGTGCTCTCCCTACTACCAGCCACTCTGGGATGCTTTGGGCCACTGTAAATCCTCTCCAAAGGAACTGGGAAGACAGTTTTATGGCTGCTGGGGAGGCAGATTAGCAGGGTGTTGTTTTCCGTGCTGATCCATCACGGGATGCCGGCGCTGTGTGGTGCATCTGAGCTCTCGGCTGCTGGCGGGTGGTGCAGCCTCTCCTGGGAAGGTGGAGATGAAACTGCCTGGTTTTAACGTCTGTCTGCTCTCAGGATCTGTGATGTGAGGAACAAAACTGCCTCCATGGCTGCCCCATGGCCGGGCAGCAGCCAGGCTCCTCATGCCGGGGCAACAGCAGATCAAAGGCATTTGGGCAATGACACCTGTAAAAGGCATTAACTGGCAGGGAGGGCGTGGGGTCAGTCCTGTCCCATCCCCACACACCCCTCAGTCATTCTCTCCTACTTCAACTTGTCTGCAGCCCGGGAAGGAGCAGAGTTTCCATTCCCCTGCACTGAACAAAATGTCTGTGACAATAAAATCTCATAGTGCAGGAAGGGGAGGGATAAAAAGACACCAAACTGGATTTGTTTTCCCCCAGTTTCTCACTCCCAGCCCTTTTCCTGTGGGAGAGGGTGCAGGCCATCGGCAATATTGGGCAAGTGCAGGGCTCTGATCCTCCCCACTCCCCCATATGGTCCATTGCTGGTTAATTAGAGAGGGCAATTAACTTCCTTAGCAAAGATGGAGGGGGGATTGACTCATGGCCGCTCCCTCCTTTGCACTCAGGGATTCCCTGCACTGGACATTTGGGGAGCAGGGCTGGGTGCTGCTGGAACCTGGCTGTGTCCTGCAGCAGTCTGGTGGGATTGGACCCTCAGGGTGGCTGGTGAGGTGGGGGGATGCCCCACACTGTTGACTCCCTGGCTCTCCCCTCCCGCCCAGGGCTCAGCTGCACGTTGCTTCCCTGCGTTGGCGACTTGGACGCCGGCACAGACATAATAAACCGCTTTTCCTTTTCCCCTTGTCACCGGAGCCGCTCCTGAGTCACATCCCTGGCTGCCTGGCTCTTCCCCAGGGCTGTCTGCTCTGGCTGCATAACCCTGCGCATCGGCTGCGAACTTCAAAGCGATGGGATCCATCCCGGCCGGGAAGGGCTGGAGGGATGGCAGCGCTCCGGGAAACATCTGCTCAGGGCCAGGGGGGAGCAGGGCCTGGTGGGGCTGGTGGAATGGGAGGTGCTGCTCCCCAAAGCCTGGCTCACCTCTGGGCATCACTTGGCTGCTCCCTCAGGAGCCAGACCCTTCACCAAATCCACCTCAGGCCCTTTACCCCCGAGTCCTCACAGGAACATCCCACCAGGGACTCTGCAGCTCCCACAGCACTCCTGGGCTTGGCTGGGAGCTGCAAGCTGGAGATGGGTGCTACCATGAATGAGGTGGGATTAAAAAGGAGCCAAAGGTGGCATTGTGAGGGTGTCTGTTGTCTCCTCAGCCAGTGGCCTCTGGACCCAGTGTCAGACGAGTTCATGGAGCGAAGCTCCAGATCACAGGAACAACTGCAGCCAAAATCTGCAGAGCAGCCGGGTCTGGTCTCTGTGACCTTCCCTGGGGCTGAGCCCGTCCCGCTGGCCCATCTGGAGATGTTTGTCCTCAGAGGCTCTTCCAGGCACTTCTGTCCAGGACAGGGCTTGGCAGGGAGCAGCCAGGGAGGAGGACAATGACTTTGATGTCCACCTGCTGCGGGTGCTGCGGTCGATGCAAGGCCTTTCCCAACTTGGCTATTTTGCACCTGAAACCTGCTATTCTTGCAGCGCTCCCAGCCCAAGCCCTGCCTTCCCTGGGCAGGATGGGCCCCAAGAATTGCCCCAAATCAGCAGATTTCTGCAAACCTGCTGCACACCCAAGCAGCCCAGTGATGCTGGACCCCTGGGACCTCACAGTGCACCCTGTGCCTGCCCTGCAGAGCTCTGGCCGTCGCTGAGAGCCTCTTTATTGTTCTGGCAGAGGGTTTTGTTTCACTGCTGCCTTCCAAGTTCCCAGGGATCTAAATTCTAAAGCAGGGTCTTGTAAAGAGCCCCGTCCAGATGGGCGAGATGATATTGCTGTATCAGATGAGATCTATCCCTGTCTTTATCCACAGACAATGCAGCAGTGGGAGCAAACAAGGATAGAGCTTTTCTTCAGAGGCACATTAGCCAAATAAGAGCCTTCGCTTTGTTTTGTGCTGAAATCCAAGACCTTGAGGCCAGACCACCTCGGGGAGCTGCCCCCAACCCCGCAGCCACACGAGGATTTACCCCTTTCCCTGATGCCCGTGTTCAGGCAGGGCAGGACAGGGCAGTGGGTGTCTCATGGCCGGGGTGTTCCCTGTCCTCCCCCGCTGTCAGAGCTGTGTCTGTGCCCCTGGGCTGGGAAGGTCTCGGTGTTGCCACAGGGACTGGGGCAGCACTTGAGCCTCTTCTGCCCTTGGACACCACAAAGGTGGAAGATGCTTTGATTGTGCCCCATAATTGCAGGAGAGTTGAGCCCACAAAGAACAAGTCAGGGCTGTCTGGAGCTGCCGAGGCCACTCCGTGCACTCGCCTGTGGTGATGCTCAAACCCCGTGGCCAATTCACCTGCTTTCAGATTTCATTACAAGACCCAAAATTCAGCCCAGGTTTGTTTTAAGAAGTTACCGGAGGCTGAGAGAGCCTGGGACTGATTTATGGCTTCCCATCAAAATCATGTGGTTTCACCACAAAACTTGGAAGCTCTGGCTGCATTTTTTCCTTTGGAGATTTTGGCCTCGCTCCAGAGGCGAGAGTGTGAATCCAGGGTGTGCATCAGGGCTGGAGCGTTCGGGTGCTGTGAGTGAAATGGAGGAGATATGGATCACCACAAGAATATTTAATGTCAGGACAACACAGCCATGGTTTTCAGGGAAGCACCGATAAGGCAGTGGGAGGCTTGGCAGGGAGAGGAGCTGCAGCAGGTCCTTTGCTCTCATTGTAGCTTTCATTTCAACACTCACCACTTATCACCCTCACATCCTGCTCCATGTCAGTGGCTGGAGCAGCTTCCTCCGTGCCATTGTGCCCAGGCAGGCTGGGAAGTCCCACTGCCCTCCCCTCTCTGGACCCACAGGGTGAGGGGCGGGTGCCGACTGGGGTTAAATATGTGGGCTTTTGCCAGAAAAGCATATTTCCAGACTCAAACATGCATTGTCAACGACTGCAGAGAGGTATTTCTCACTGCTCTGTGTGCCATGAGCCAGCGGACAGGAACAAGCTGACTTTTATTGCTATTTCTTCATATTTCCTGATATTGCCAGTCTGGCACTCACAACCTACAGGCAGATCCCGGTGGGATCCCGGGGTTGGATTACAGTGGTGATACCTCTGTCTTTGCTTTGCCTTTAATTTCAGATGCTTTGGGCCCCGAAGGGCTGAGCTGATAACCTGGGAGGGCAGAGCCCACAGCCCTGAGGAGGGAAGGAGGGCGTGCAGAGCAGACCCCAAACAAGGCCAGCGATGCGGGGCCGTGCCTGGGTACACAGGGCACACAGAATCACTGAGGTTGGAAAACCCCTCCAAGACCATCAAGTCAACCAAATACCCTCATGCCCACTGAACCATACTGTGAAATGCCACGTCTGCTGGTTTTCTGAACACTTCCAGGGCTCCTGACTCCACCACATCCCTGGGGAGCCTGTTCCACAATTGGAGCTGGGCTGTCCCGTGGTCACAGCAGCACGAGGGTCTGGAGCTCAGCAACCACCATGGGCCTGTGGACTCCTGGGGGTCACATTGGAGGGGGTCTCAGCAGCTGGCTCATGGCAGTGCATGAACAGAGGAAAAGAGCTTTGTGTTACATAAATGAGGTCAGGGCCCTGCGAGCTGCTCCGGCTGCGCGCGAGTGCCGCGTCCTGCCGAGCATCCCCTGGCGTGGGGGCCGGCGGGACAGCGGAGTCGCTTCGGGGCTTGGGTGCCTTTGTGGTTTTAATTTAGTGTCTTTTTAAAGTCAAGATGAAAGGGACAGCCGAGCAGGGCCGCAGCAGTTCCCCTGTCTGCGTCCAAAGGAAGCTGGTGGGGCCGTGCCGAGCACCAGTGGCTCCGTGCCCACTTCCCAAACCTCTGCTCACTCCTTCCCAGTGCCGGCATGGACACGTCTGCACCACGAATGGACCTTGTCTGTGCCAGCACTGCACCGTGCTGGGAAGTGCCAGCTCATGGGGCAGTGTGAAATGATCCCACATGGCCCTAGTGAGGGACACTCAGGTGTCTGGTGCCGCTCCGGCAGCCTGGCCCGGTTGGTGCCGATGCCGTTTCCATTACACCTTCTCCCGTCACAGTTTATTAAGGACCACGTGTGATGCCATTGCTAATCACCAGCTGCGGGCCAGGACAAGACCCCAGCGCTCCTCAAGCAGCCATAAGCTGAACTGCACAAGGAGTCTGTAATTATTTTATGCCAAGCCTGGTATTTTCCTCCCCCCAGGGGAGGCACTAGAGCGAACAAGAGCGGGCCCGTGCCAAACCGTGCCCAGGCAGCGCTTTTATGAAATCTTGGGTTCGTCAGAATTAATTTCATTTAAAACATTCTTCTCGTTTTTCATAAAGCACAGCAAATCCGTGGTACTTAGGGCAGGAATGCAGCCAGAGTGCTCCGGGCAGGCGGCGAATTACCCGCGGCAGATGGGCCGTGACGCCGGGGTCGCCCCTGGTCCGGAGCTGCGCCGGCTGTGGCTTCCTGGGGGCATCCGGCCGGGAACAGGGGAGGTGCTGGAGTGACCGTGAGGGGCACAGCCGGGTGCAGGGACGTGGGAGCTCAGGCGTGTTCGTCCCCAAAGGTCAGTGAACACTTCCCATCCCGGTGCCTGGTGCGGCGGGGCCGTGGTGTCCTGCACGAGTGGGACAGGGTGTCACAGGTCACCTGCTGGAGTCTCCTGGCTGATGGCAGATGGTCCAGGGGTGGAACCTGGTCCAAAACCAGAGCAGAACTACTCAGGTTGCCAATAATTCAAGTGAGTTTGGGGGCTGGGGGTACCTGACAGGGGCTGTGGGGCCGGAGAGGTGCTCCAGGACAGGGCTGGCAGCTGGTGCTCCTGCCCTGCATGTCAAGGTGTGAAGATCAGGGCAGTGGGAGAAGCAAACCTCTGTTCGCCCGTTGCTGGAGGCATGGAAGGGCACCTTCCCAAAGGCAAGACCCCTACAGGGCTGCTGTTGGGGAGCTCTTGGCATAGGATGGGATTTGCTCCCTGGGATCCAATCCCAACTGGAGGAATAGGTCAAAAATCCCATGATTCTGCAGGACAGCCCTGATGGGAAAGGGTTTAACTCCCCTCCTTTCAGCCTTCCCCTTCCTGCAGCCCCCAGGACAGGACCCAGGTGGGCATCTCAGCCAGTGTGTCCTCTCAGGGTGCAAATGGGTGCTCGTGACCTTGGGTGACCCTGGGGGGTCTGGCCCTGAGAGCAGATGTGGGACATTCCCATGGGAGTTAAAAACCAGAGGGAGACAATGGATTTGTCTGATTGGTCCCACTATGGGCTGGGGCCACTCCCTGCTGTGCTGGGAACCTTGTGTGCTCCAAACCTCCACCTCCCACCAGCTGGTGGACCCCGTCCTGCTGCAGAGCTGGCAGGGGTGAGGAGGGGGATTAGAGGGTTTAGCAGGTGTTGAGCCTCATCTTTCATCCTGCTCCAGAGAAATCTGTGGCTTGTTCTTTTCTGCTCCTGCACAAGCCCCGCCAGACTGGGGCGGCCCTTTCCCTGCTGCTGACTGGGATGGACTGGGAGATGGGTTTGGAGCAGCACTGGGGGTCTGCACTGTGCCCAGAGCCCTCCAGGCTTTGACCAGCTCAGTTTTGTCTGGATGGAGCTCCAGAGCAGTGGTTGGCAGCTCTCTGGCACCGTGTGGCACAGGCAGGTGCCCGGCCGGTGGCATTTGCCAGGCGCAGGGTTGAGTTGATCCGTGTTGCTCCACAGTTTGCCATGGAGTGTGAGAGGGCAGGGCTGGGCCTGCTGCTTGTTTTGGTTAAATCGAGTTTTCTCTGGGAGACTGGGGGATGCAGGGGGCCTCCAGACAAGGGGCTTTTGTGAGCCCGGCTGCAAACCGATCCCCTTTTGTGGTTTTGCTTTTTTGGATGATACAATTTGTTATTCCAAGAACTACCCAACGAATGGACCCCATTAGCTGAGTCCCTGGAGCAGCCGGAGCCGGCGCTCCCGGTGCCTTTGTCTGTGCCCACCTTGGGCCTGATGGGAGCACTGGGGCTGTGGCACCGCTGTGCCCTGGATGGTGCCCGGGGCAGGTGGGGGGCCAGGACCTGCTGTCTCTCCTTGCTGGCTGTGCTGACAGAGCATCTTATGGGATTAGTCTGGACTGGGACCAGCAGGAAACACTGGGTTTGTTGAATTCCCTGTCACACTCGTGTCCCTGGCACACACTGACAATAACCCCGTTGTTGCCGCGCTGCCGGGGGCTGGAGCCAGTGTTGGGGCAGTCCATCTGTGGGGACAGCCCTTTTGCCCCCTTGGACAGGGCTGGACCCTCATCCTCATGCTTGGTGGGAGCTGTGGGAGTTTGCATCCCTCTCTGCCTTTGGGCACAGGACGCATCCCTGGGGAGAGCACTGCCTGCCAGCAGGGCCGACTGTCCTGGTGAAGTGCCAGGGGAGCAGGATGGGAAGCAGGGGGCAGCTGCAGTGTCAGGGGTCCCACGGTGGCTCTGCAGACCCCAAGCAGGCCCCTGGCACTGAGCAGCAGCCCCTGCACTGGGGGCTACACACAGGGTCCTGCCAGCAGCTCCCCACTGGCTCCCCACAGCCCTGGCACAACTGGTGCACCCAGGGTGGCTGCATGGGTGCTGTGGCAGCCTGTGCTGTGGGATCCCAACCCCGGGGCTGTGGTGCCAGGCCATGGCCATCCTGCCAGGTACTGGGGCTGGATGGTCCAGCTGGAGCATCCTTGGCCTGCTCGGTGCTGCCTCCCTCACACAGGGATGCTGCTGGCTCAGTTTGTCTTGGCTCCGACGGCGTTTTTGCTGCATGTGAGCAGCTGGAGCTGAGCAGGAGCCAGTGGGTTTAGAAACAAAAGCATTGGGCACCTCTCTGGGTGGTGCTGAAATAGCCCCACCAACCTGCCCTGGCACACGTGATCCCTCTGTCCACAGAGGACACTGCAGGACTGCCCTGGCTCCCTGACTCTCGGCTGGGCTCACACACACCACTCCTGCAGCACCAGGGTGTGCTGCCCTGGCCAGCTGGGATGTGTCCCTGTGGGAACAGGGACAGGCCTCCCAATGGGATATGTCCCCTGGGCTGTCCCCCAGCGAGGAGGGATGTCCAGGAGTGAGCAGCACATGCCAGCCATGCCTGGGGGTGTGTTTGCTGCAGGGGATGGGTGCAGAGATCATCCCTGGGGCACAGTGTGTGCCAGCACCACACAGAGGGGACATTGGCTGCCACAAAGTGACCTCTTGGAGAGCTCTGGTTAATGGAGAAGATCCGGGTGGAGAGCAGTGGCCTTGTGGCTTCACCTCCCATTCCTGCCTGGTCACTCACCGTGCTGGTGCCACGACACTGGCCTGGCATGGGCAGGGATGGCCCGAGGCCGTGGGACACTGGCCTTGCACAGCATTTGCTTTCCATTGACTCATCGTGGCCACGGTCTGGCCCTGGCAGAGCCCAGCGGGGGCCGTGGGAAGGGGCAGCCGTAACTTCCCAACAAAAGGAGCTCAGCAGTGGGCAGGAGACAGCGCTGGGAGCCAAGTGCTGGGGCAGGACCCCGGCCAGGACCGGCCGCCTCCACTCGCCACTGTCCACAGGGTACCAGGGGGACGGGGCAGCAGCCCCCTGTGCCTCCCTTGGAGGCCAAAGGCCAGTGCAGAGGGGGGTTCTTGGCACCCAGCCATGACCAGAGCCCTCCTCCCACCACACCCCCGCCACATTCCAGCCAGGGCCTGACATTTCAACGTGCAGAACCTTCGGAAAATAGCATTTTAATGCTCTTGCTGTAAACGTGGTGGAAAATGTCTGTGGGCTTGTGCAGGAAGGCCCCCAGGAGCCCAGCGAGCCGTGGGCGTGCCGGGCGCTGGCTGAGCCCTGCCAGGGCAGCTGGGATGGGGTGGGATCCTCCGGAGCCCTCGCCTCTCCGAGACACCCTGTGATCGCAGCCAGCTCTGCTCACCCTGCTTCTCTGGTGACTTCCACAGCAGGGAGAGGCTGGTGCTGCCCGTCCTGGTTGGGTCCCTCAGCCACTTGGGGCAGAGCTTTAGGGCACCCCCTGACCTGCCCATGGTGACTGTGGAGGGGGCTGTCACCCTCCCTGGGCATTGCCCACTGCTGTCCTTGCCTCCAGAGTCTGTCCCTACCCCGGTCCCACAGTAACTCCAGGTTGAAGGCTGAAGGTCTTCTTTTCCCTTCTTGGTGTTAGTTTGGTTTTTGTTAAGAATTGTCTCCTAGAAAAATGGGCTCAATCAGTCAATTTAATTTTTTCCCCATGTTTCATTGCTCATAAATGCCAGGCGAGTGTGGCACCCACAGCAGATGCCCAGTACCTGCCCAAAGTGGGGCTGCCATGAGCCCACCACTTCCTAGAAGGCAGCAATGTGCCAGAACCTGCCCCAAATTGGGTCTGATCCCTGGGCTGGGTCTGATCCCCGGGCTGGGTCTGATCCCTGGGCTGGGTCTGATTCCCAGGTCTGGGTCTATTCCCTGGGTCTGAATCTGCTCTTGTCATGGAGACACATTTGGGATCACCATTGAGGTTCCTTGCATGCAGTAATGATGCCAGTCCCCTCCTGAGCACCACAGCACCCTCTCAGTGCCTATGCCCAAACAAGGGGTGCCCCCATGGCAAGGCAGAGGGTCCTGGCTGGGCTCAGCACTGTGCCACTGGCAGGGTGAGCCCCTCTGGGCAGAGGGTCCCAAGAGGGGGCAGAGGGAGGTTCCCACATGACAGAGCCCAGAGGAAAACTCGAGTGAGTTGAGTGTTTTTCCGTCTTGAAGACTAAACAAAAGGTTTTGTAATAAGTGTGTCCCTGTCCCCCAGGGTCAGTCCCCAGCTTTGTGTCCGGGTGCTCCTGTTTCATCCCATCCTCCAGCAAGGACACTGCAGGGACACAGGGACAGCCCCAGGCACCACCAGCTGTGTGTCTGACCAGGGCTGGCATCTCTAACAGAAACAAATTAGTCCCACTAAGAAAATATTCCATGTATTCCACACTGCTTTCCACTGGTGCTGGAGCTCCAGGTCCCCAGTTTTGCTTGGCAAAGGGTCAATGGTAACAGCGAGGCCAAGGCAGATGCTCTGGAGCCGTGGAGGTCACCGGCCCCTCTGGGCCTTTCCCAGACAGCTCCTGACGCTGTCCTGGCTGGTTCCTTTCTACAACCTGGGTCCAGAGGTGGTTCTTCCCCTGGAAAGGTCTGGGACACATGAAATCCATCCCATTTCCTTGTGGGCTGCCCTGTCGGGGTGTGTGTGCCGTGTTGGGACAGGCAGGGGCAGCAGGAGATGAACGTGTCTGTGGGTGCAGGGATCCAGGCAAGGGGGGTTCCCCGTGGGACCCACTGCTGCCTCTGCACAGGGCTCAGGGGGACGAGGGGTTGGTGTAATCCCCAGGAAAGTGGTGCCACTGGAATTCCCTGTGAGGCCGTCGGCTCCAAGACAAAGGAAATGTGGAAACAAGGGGGGAAAAAAAAACCTAAAAAAAAAATAGAAATTTCAAATTGAAAAATCAAAGCAGCTGATTCAGCGATGGTGAAACATCTTGTGACAGTGTCAGGCAAATTCTTTCCAAGCAAAATTCTGGGAAAAAATCAGCTTGATTTTGCACAACCCGCATCCATCCCAATGGAAAGGCACGTGGGGGTTGCCCATTGGAATGAGGGCACTGCAGGGCCCTGGGAGCACTGTCTGGCAGAGCAGCTGCTCCCTGAAATGGGCATTACAGGGCACAGGGGAAATCTGAAATCCAGTTCAGAGTGTAGGAGGGTCTTGTCAGAGTTTCCACCAAACACCTCGGTCTGGCTGGGGTCTCACATCAGCTCATAGAAATTAAATTAAAGTAAATTAAGTTAAAGAACATAAATAGAGTCTGAAACGTGCACTGCATCCCTTTCCTGGGGTGTGGATATGGGGCAGCATTTCCCCACCACTGCTGTGCCAGGAGAGCTCCTTTATGGTGCACAGCCCTGGGGGGCAGCAGGGAGTGGGAATAGGGATGGGGATGGGAAAGGGGAGGGAATAGGGATGAGGGTGGGAG
>VYXB01004999.1:1117684-1157332 GCA_013397135.1 Pachyramphus minor | reverse complement strand
CGGCACCGCCCCGGCAGGTAACCCCATCCCCCCACACCGCCTGCCAGGGGACACAGCCGAGGCTCCTGCTCCTGAAATTTATTTGAATGTAAACCTAGCTGTAAGGCAGCTTTTTCTCATTTTTAAACTATTTCATATCAATCCTTGGCCTGACATTTGTTTTCTTTGAGTGCGGTGGGGAGCGCGGTCGGCATTGCTGAGGATATCTCCTCTGGAATCTTGGCAAAGGCGGCTCCCTATCTTTGAAGAAACAGCAAATGCAAAACAGAAGGCCCATATTAGAGAAGCATAAACAATATTTTCCCCCCGTTAACCCCAGGAGCAGCACAGGGGCCGGCTTGGAGACACGGCAGTGGGGGGACACGGACCCCCCTAATGCACAGCACCTGCCAGGGCTGACCCTGGGGCAGGGGGACCCTGGCACTGCCCCAGACAGGTCCCATCAGCTGCAGCCAATGCAGTCCACAAGGGCTGTGACTGACCTGGCAGGACTGGGAGCAGTGGGAACGGCCGTGCTGGGAGGGTTTGCTGCTGCAGCCAGGGGGACCCCAAACACGACCTTGCCCTGCTGGGGGCAGGGAGCCGGGCTCTGGGGTCACCCCCGAGGAGATGCAGCTCCAGGGGTGAAGCTGGTCTCACCTGGTGCTGTGGCAGAGGGGTCTTGTGGTGGATGGACACTGAGGATGTGCGGGAGCAGCGTGGGCAGGCGCAGGCAGCAGTGCTGGCACCAGCCAGGCTCACCTGGTGGGTTGCTAAAAAGCTGGAAGAGGAGAGGAAATGGAGATCAAAGGACCCAGCAAAACCAAGGAGACAGGCTTTCAACCTCTGATGTTAAAATAAAACGACTGTTAGGATAAACACTGCAAGGCAAGTTCCCGTCCAGCAGCTGGGGCAGGGCTGGGGGATGTTCCCGGTGTTCCTCACAGGAGGGGATGGTTTCACAGCGGTTCACACATTTGCTGTTGTACCTTGGGTGGGTTGGGAGCACAGTGGAGGGTGGTGAGCGGCAGAAAACCACGGTGTGAGGGTGTGTGGAAGTGATGCTGTGCTGGGGAGGGCCCAGCTCTGCCGGGGCACTGGGACCCAGCTCAGGAGCTGCTGTCCCCATGTGCTCCTGGAGTTGGTCTGTGCCGTGGTGCAAGGCCACTCTGGCCGGAGTGTGTCCATCCTGTGGCAGGGCAGGGGCTGCTGTTGAGGCTCCTTGTTGCACCCTGAGACGGGAATTGCTCTCTGTGGGTCCCTCCAGGCTTAGCAGATTTCTCTGCAAAACACACGTTACCTTAGAAAATGCTGTTTCTGTGCAGGAGCCGTAAGGGCAAAGTGGGTCTGACCCACAGACACTGGGAGCACAGCTGACCCAGCACATGTTCCTCAGGTGGTGATGCCTGATGCTCCAGCAGCTCACTGGGGCTCACAGCCCTGTGGTGTCTGTGCAGATACTCCACATCCTGCCCCAGGACCCAGCAAGAAGCTGTGCTTGGTCGTGGCATGAGCCAGGGTTCACATAGAAATTTGGACCCCCACAGTCCCTGGAGAGGGGCTCCAGACCCTGCCAGGGTGGCCAAGGGGGTGGGACTTTCTGGGAACCCCCATCCCTACTGTGCCCCAGCTCTGGCACTTGGCTCCCGCTCTGCTCCATCCAGCCCTCAGGGACAGTGCCACTGCTGCCCTCCAGGCAGGCCACCATCCCACGGGAGGAGGAGGAGGAGGCGGGAAGAAGAAGGGAAGAAAAAAATGAATCCCCACAAAAATGTCTTCATAACAGGAAACGTCTCATAAAATACCTGTGGTTTGGCATGTGTGATCTGACTGGTCAAACTATGCACCTGGCAGGGAACCCTGCTATTAATGCTGTGAGTCTGGTATTTTGGTGCAGTGGAGGCTGGTGGGAGGGACAGGACTGGGGGGCTCGGGTATAGGAACCCTCCAGTGGGGCAGAGGCAAGAGGGGGACACATCCCTTGGGTACCCCTCACCTCCATGGGGGATTTCCCAGCTGTATCTGGGTGAGGGGACTGCAGTGCCCCAGGGATGCTGTGAGCCAGGTTGAGCCTTGCCCAAGGGCAGGAACCCAGTGTTCCTGCAGCTTTGTGCCAAGGTTTTCCACCCAGACCCAGATCCAAGCCGATGCCAACCTGGGGTTCTCTGTCTGGGTTTCCCAATGCCAAGGTGCCCCCATTCCGCAGGGGTGGCAATCGCCAGGGCTCTGCTGTGCTCACAGGAGTTTTGACAGCTGGAGGTGAGGGATTAAGCCCTGAGCTGTGACCTGTGCTGCGCTCCCGGCACACACACTCGGGGTCATTAATCCTCCTGAGCTGAGCCCTGATCTGGTGGCCACGGGATCAAGTGGTGGCACCAACACCAATGTCAGCACCGCTGCCGGACCCCAGGCTCCTCAGCTCCTGGCAGGGTGAACCACGGGCAGTTTGCACCATGGGCATGGTGTGTCACCCCATGGGCATGCTGTGTCACACCATGCCATGATAGGCCATGATAGGCCATGCCATGATAGGCCATGCCATGATAGGCCATGCCATGCCGAGCCCTGCCGAGCCGTGCTGTGCCCATCCCACTCCATGCAGGGCCAGGCCTGGGCACTGCTCAGGGGCAGCAGGTCCCTGCAGATGGGGTGGGGTGTTTTTTCTTCGTCAAGGAAAATGTTTTCTTGTTCCCTGGGCTGTTGGCGGGCGAGGCTCCGGCTCCAGCTCCGGCTCCAGCTCCGGCGGCGCGTACAGCAGCCTTGGATGGGATCAGGTGTCATGCAGTTAAGGATGGGCTGGTGCCAAGTCTCCCCCGAGCTCCGACGCTGCTCAGCCGAGCTGCTCCCGATGCCTTTGGCTTTCGCAGCCCGGCCTGCGGAAACAACGTGCTGCTCTCCCTCTCCATAGCTCACTTTTCGTTTTTGACTCGGTTTATTATTATTTTTAAAGCATGTGTAGCGCAAAGCAAATCATCGACCTCCCTCTGGAGTCGGGCCAGCCCCGTGTTGGGCTTGGAAATCCTCCCTGCTTTATTTTTTATTGTAAATGACCGGAGGATGGAGCGGCTCGATGGGACACGGCGGCGGCCAAGCCCGCCTGCTCCAGCCCACCCACACGCGCCGGCTGCTCCCAGTGCTTCCCCTTCCCCGTGTGCCCCCGCCCCGGGCGAGTGTGAGGTGCTTCCCGCTGCCCCCCCAGCCTGGGGCCACTTCTGCCACAGCTTCCAGAGGTGGTGACTGTGCCTTGTGCTCCCAGGGCACAGAATGGGGACTGGGATGGGGACAGGGACCGGGATGGGATGAGACCACACCAGTGAGCCTGGGTGTGCAGTTGAAGTGCATCAAATTCCCTGCCCTGGCTCATCCCTGAGCCCCTCTATGGGGCTGGCGTGGCCCCGGGGTGGATGTGGGGCCGGAGCTGGGGTGAGCACGCGCTTTGCCCTGCAGTGACCGCGCTTTGACTGCCGGGTTTAAACAAGTTTCCTGCTGTGCCGACCTTCAGTCGCAACGGCAGATCCCCCATGGATCACATATATTGACTTAAAAAATAATTAGCCTTGAAGGGAGCAGGCGCAGGGCCGGCCAGGCCCTTCATTAATATTTCAGTAACAGGGGCCATAAATCAGCCGCAGCTCAGCCAACAGCCCCAGCTGTGTCCACAGGGAAGCACGGCCGTGGTGCTCACGGGAACATTGCCCAGTCCACGGACACGGGAGCGCTGACACGGACACTGCAGGGAGAGGGGGTCAGTGTGGGGGCCAGCAGCCCCCTTCCACAGGGAATAACCCAGAGCACACCGGGAGCATGACAGGAGCTCATCAAGTTGCCCAGCACAAGCCACAGGCAGTTCTGAAGCAGCGGGGGTAGTACTGGCTGGTTGTTTTCCTGCGAGAACAAGGTGACATTTCTTGTCTCCTTTCTCATGCTCTAAGTGTGAGATTTTTTTCCCTGTTTCTGGCGCTTTCATGGCGAGCCAGGGGTTTTTAACACGTCCGCTTGCTGCCTGCCAGGGGAGCCGGCACTCACACCGCCAGTGCGGCAGCAGCAGCTCTGAAGCTGTGCCAGGGGTCTCGGTGCTGGCTCAGGGCCCTGCTCCCCCCAGGAGGACAGGCAGGTGACCCCCAGCCTCCCAGAGGACAGGCAGGTGACCCCCAGCTGTAGCTGCCCCGGCCACACCACGGACCAGCCGCCGCTCGTGACCTGCCCGGCAAGAAGGGAGCGTCGCGCGGCTGCTCTGTGTGATTAATTATCAGTTCATAACACAGGAGATTTCAGGCATGAAAGAGCCTCTCCACAGGCACGTTGTGCACACTTTATCCATCATATGAGACTCCAGATGTTTCCATTTTATTCTCATTAAATCACTGCCTGGAGAGTGCGGGTAGTGGGAGGCCTCCTGCCCCAGTGCCGGGCACCACCGGCGGGGACACCACAGCACCAGAGACCCCCTTCCTTAAGGGATGGACACACGTGCCTGGGGGCTCAGGCCAGGCTTCCCCCATTGTCCCACAGCCCCTTGGGAGTGCAGGAGCAGGTGGAATGACCTGGCTGGACCAACGGAGAACACACAGGAGAGTCCATGTCTGGAGCCACTGCGTGACAGAGGGCACAGGGAACTTCATTTTGTATCCAGTACACAGTGAAATTGGGGCCAGACTCGCTTGTCCTCCCTCTCCCTTCCCTCTGGATCTGTTTTCCCTCCATCCTGCATCTCCTCAAGGGCTGAGGTCTCACAGAAGGACAGGGGAAGCAGCACCCAGTAGTGAGGGGCTGAGCCACCCCAAGGTGGCATCCTGAGATCAGCCCAGCAGAGGGGAGGAGCAGGGGTGAATCCAGCTCAGGTGGCAGGGAAGAGAGCTGAGAAGGGAATGAGGCAGAGATGGAGGCACAGGGGTCATACCAGGTAAGGAAAACAAGTAAATAGCTGATTCAGGGGTTTGTTCTCCTCTTTTATTTAACAGAAACTGTATTTTTACAGCTGCAATCCCTTAAAATGGGATTCTTTTTCCCTTAAACAAATCCTTGTAAAATAATGCTTCATAAAAGAAGCGTTCCTCTCCTCGACCCTGAAGATAGAAAAACAATAACGCCGGCGAGGCCCCGGCCGTGGGGCCTGGGGGTGGCTGTCACGCGTGTCCCCGGCGGTGCCACCCGACCCACAGCCACGGCTCCGGCACCGCTCCGGGCCCATGGCTGTGGCAGGATGGGCAGAGCTGAGCCCCTCTCTTGGCATCTGCCATAGCCACCTGTGTCCTCACAGCTCCGTCATGCAGCTGGTGGCACAGCCATCCCTGTGCCCTGTTGCCCTCAGCTACTCCAAGGGCGTTTTCCAGGCAGGAGAGCAGCAGTCAAGGCTTCCTCAACCCTGGGGACTTCAACAACCTGCCAAGCCCTTGTGGCATCAGAAACAATCTTGTGCCAGGGCTCCCCGCTCCCTTCACTTAATTTGGTTTAATTTTGTTCTAATTTGGGGGGTTTGGGTTGTTTTTTCTCTAGTCTGCAGCTTTTTTTTTTCAGTGCTGCTTCAGCAAAAGCAATTCAGGAAATTCTGATGAAATCCCGGCACGAAGCAGCCCTGCCCCTGCTCCCAGCAGGACAGGCCGGGAGCTTAATTCTCATTAATAACCATCACGGGTCAATTATTGTGAGAAGGAGGACAATCAGCAAAAAGCTCCTTGGCATCACGTGTTGTTTAAGCTTCCGAAAATAAATGTTCTTTGCAAATCAATCTGTTTGCAGCTCTGTGCGTGGAGCCAGCAGGGAAAGTTGCTGGAGGAAGAGAGTATTTATAGAGGGGGTTTATTTTAAATAAACAAGCACTTAAGGCTGCTGCTCCTATGTTGATCCCTCATCCTCCACGCGAGCTCCCGGCGCTGCCCGCGAAGCGCCGCAGTTGAGCCACAAACGGGAACCTCCAGCTCCAACACTGTGGGTTTGGTCCAGCACCCATTTGGGAGACTCAGCACTCCTACAGTGGCCACAGTGCTCCTCAGGAGAGCCCCTGCTCACCTGAGGGGTGTGACAGCAACACTGGGTTAGCTGGGCTGTGGGTTTTTCATTTGACTTTTTTCCCCTCTTATGTGCTAAAAATATCAAGAGAGCCTGATGTGAGGATAGCCCAAGACTCATGGGTACCAGGGCAGCCTCTGGAAGGCTCTGCTGGGCACCTACTGTTAGTTACCACTCATAAACCGTGTTTACTGTGCATCTCCCAGTCACGGTGTGTGGGAAGGGCGACGTGTTCAAGGCATCTCTGGTCCACAAAAAGGCAAATTTGAGGGAGTCCTTCTCCCACCAGGATCCTTCCCAGGCTCTTGGATGGTCTGCATGGGGCGGAGGGGACAAGGGGGGCTGTGGTTGCCCACTCTCACTGTTGCTTTGTCCGCAGGAGCCGTGGGAGCAGGAGCAGGAGCAGGAGCAGGATGCTGCCGGACGCCGTGGCGCTGCTGGTGATGATGGTGATGATGGTGACGGTGGTCGGCCCTCGATCGGCCGCGGGAGGCGGAGTGGGGGGCTACGCCCAGGTCAAGTACATGCAGCCCATGGTGAAGGGACCCCTGGGACCCCCATTCCGAGAAGGCAAAGGGCAGTACCTGGGTAAGGACTGTGCTCTGCGGGGGAAGGGGAGGACACGGGAGAGCTGCTGGCACAGCGGGAAGGGGCCGTGGGACCCCGTGACACTTGTCACCCCCTTACCCTTGGGGTTGGAGCCCCTGGGAGTCACCTGGCACAGCTGAAGGTCCAAAAAATCTTTAGCAAAGCACAGGGGGCCTTTTAAGTCTCCTTAACCCATTGCAGAAGGACAGGATGGACACAGGGAGAGCCTCAGAGGCCTCCCCTTTGCTGGAGCTGGGGGGGCACCTGTGGGTCCTTTGGTCTGGGAGCTGGGACACACAGGGGACTCTCCAGCCTCTTGCTCCCACCCTGCTGCCCACCCCAGCTGTGAGGCACAGGAGCCCCAGCACTCGCCCCCTCTGCCTCTCACTGCTGTTAAACCTGAGCCGTCCCAGCAAGGCTTTTTCCACTCCTCCACCTATTCCGTTTCCCTGTCTGTGTTTTGCACCAGCTGGGAAAGGAAAGAGTGCCAAGGCCAGAGCTGAAACCCAGCCTGGCGAGGGAAGAGCAGGAGAGAGACATTTCCTTCCTCAGAGAGCAGCAACCAGAAACTCCTCACATGTTAAATTGTCCCCCATGGAGTGACTTGTGCACTCAGAGCGGCTGAGGAACTAAGGCCATCAGTCCACAGAGCCAGGGCTCTGGAACCCCCAGCCTTCTGCCACCCCTGCCCACAGCTGCCTTTGGGACCTGTGCCCATCCCAGGCTGCTGGCAGCGCCACAGGATGGGGCAGTGCTGGGTTTGGGTGCCCAGAGCTGCCAGGTCAGTGCTTGATGCTCAGGAAGAGCCGCCAGAGCCTCCCTGTGGGTTCTCACAGCCCCTGATGCTCCCAGGAGCCGAAATCCTGGCTCTGGGAGGAGAAACTAGAGAAGCCTGGGCTGCTGGTGGCTGATTTACTGCGGGGCTGAATGGCTTATCAGGAGTTCAGCTCAGCACATGTGTCAGAAAACACACAGCAAAATCTGGAGCCGAAGCTCTGAGCCCCCCCTCCCTGCCCCCTTCCCAGCTGTTGTAAAGCTGCTCCCTGAATCCCAGCCAGAGCCAAAACCTTCCAGCGTAGCACAGGAACACTTCAGCTGCTGGTGGGACTGGATTCAAATCTCTCCCTGCTGTTTCCCCTTCTCTTTTCTCCTTCTTCCTATGCACAGGAGCAGCTTGTGCTGCCTCAGAGCAGCACTGCCTATGCTGGGGAGACCAGCAAGTACCAGGCTGGGGCAAAGTGTGGCTTGGCCAAGCTCTGCCAGGTTAGAGCAGGCACAGAGGGGACACTGAGGTAGGGCAGAGCACAGGAGTCCCATGGGCATTACTCTGCTAAAGCCCTGGGCAAGAGAGGACAGGTGGGGGACACAGGGACGCAGCAGGGACAGCTGCAGCCTGAGCCACCGGCTGCGGGGCTGCACGGAGGCAGCTGGGGAAGCTGGTGCCTCCTGGATCCCACCGAGCTCCCATCTCTGCTTAACCTCTAATTTGGCAAGGAAAATCCCTGCTGGCCTTCTGCCCTGCTCGGGGAGCTCAGCTGACTCGCCGCGACGGCGCAGGGCTGTTCCATGCCCCCGCGGGTTACCCTGACCTGGCGGGGAGCTGGGGGGGCCCCTGGCAGCCCCAGGCCTGGGATCTCCAGCTGGGGAAGCACGGGGGGGTCCCTCCTGCCTCCAGGTGCCACCTAGTGAGGGACAGGTTCCCTCAGGGTGCCAGACACCTTTTCTGACCCAAAAGCAGCTGCCCCAGGAGCACGGAGGCAGCTCAGGGCAGGAGATGCTGCCAATTGCTAAAATGCTCAGAACGTTGAAGCAGAGATTTGCACATTGGGGTTTATGTTTGGCATAATTGAAACCGTGTCCATGGCCCTGCTGCCAGGTGAACCTACAGCTGGGTGCTGTGCTGGGACACCCCTGTCGGGGCAGAGGATGAGAGGTGCTACAACACCGATCCCACGCAATGTCCCTGTGAGCTTGTGAAACAATCTCACGAGACAGGGCTTGGCAGCAGCTCTGGAATGAGCTCGGCCGGGCTCCGCCAGGGAGCAGCCAACCTCTCCTTCCTGCAGTGTCATCCGGCTGCGCTGGCCAGGCCCGCTGCTCCTCCTGGCTGGGAACCACTTCCCATCCCACTGGATTATTCCTCTGGTGGCTGGTCCGCGCTGCTGGGTCCCTCCTCCAGGCATGAGGGGTCCTTACCGGGATGAGCACAGCTCTGGAGGGGCTGCAGCACCCAGCTGGCTGTGTCCATGCTCCTCAGGAGGTGGAACACTCCGTGGTGCCCAGGTGGGAGCTCGCAGGGGCCATTCCTTCCCTGTGCCCTTCCCGCTGCCCCAGCTGGCTCCCCGTTAACATTCATGGCAGCTGGAGGGGAACACAGAACCCCACGCTGCTGCTGTGAAGCGCAGAGCTCCGAGACATGTGTCTGTGGTAAGACATGGGCTTTTGAAATCGGACACCAGCGGGGCTGCAGTGTCCCAGTTTCTCTCCGCTAACGGCCCCGGTTTGGTTTTCCCGTCTGCTTTTTTGGCCGCCTGCGAGCTGGCAGCTCCTGCCTGGCGTTTCTCTCCACTGCCTTGTGTGAGAGAGTGTGTGTGTGCTTTTTCCTTCCTTCGTGGGCTCAGCTGTAGATCCTTGTTCTGATTCCATGCAAAATGACCTAGAAAACTAATTCTTTTCAAACCGTTGCAAGAAGAAAAAAAATAAAGAAAAAGTAGGGGGAGAACACACATTGAAATAATTTTCTGCAGAAAATTTTTTCCAGGATTCAAACCCCAGAAATAGTGCAGCACTGCACAGCTCTCTTGCCCTCTTTCCCATACAGTTTTCCGGGCTGAGGAGCAGGAGTTTGCAGAAATCCAGTGGCAATGTCATGACAGACAAGTATTTCCTTCATCAAGGGAGCCAAGTGACCGTGGCCACAGCTGGGGCTGTGGGCCAGGCTTTGATTTATAGATAAGCTCTGAAAATGTTTCCATTACCCAAAGGAAAACATGCCGGCACCAGGCTGGGAGCTGCCAGAGCTAATTGCTGTGCTTAGGGCAGCAAAGCCACCTCCGATGCTCCGGGAGCAGTGCCTGCTGCTGCCACAGTTATTCTTTTCACGTGTCACAAATCTCCCCTAAGCTTTTCCCGTCGACTGAGGAAATCTCCATGCTGGCAGATCCCAGCTCTATGGGTGTCCCTCTCCCAAGGCCACGCTTGGCTCACGGAGGGGCCGGGCTGGCAGACCCTGAGGACCCCACTGCCTCCTCCACAACACCATGCCCAGGCACACAGCCTCATGTCCTGCTCCCATCCCAGGCAGGATCCATTCCCATCCCAGATGGAACACGAACAGATCTCTTCCCAACTGGAATGATCTACTTTAGGCAGATTTGGTTAAAATTCACCCAAGATGTCAAAGCCTTTTCCTCTGCCTTTTGCATTTCTCATTATCGTCCTGTGTAGGTGCGAATGTCAAGTGTTTCCTTCATTTCAAACTTCCCAAAAAAAGAGTTTGTCTGATTTATTCTTTTTCACCCATTCCCGGTGTCATGTGGGAGGTGACACCCTGCCTGGGCCAGCCTCGAGGAGTTATTTATGCTCACGTCTGCGCTTTCCATGCCGAGTTGTGGTGGGCATGTCATCTGCCTCTCCTCGCCTTTGGAGACTCTCAGCCCATTAGTTTCTTTCTTATATCCGTTTGCAAAAGACCTCAATAAATTCTTGAAATGTCAAGTGGTTGCGGCCTATTCCCAGCTGGGCTGACTCATTTGGATGGAGCTGAGGCTGCATTTCCCTCCCAGCTCTTGGCTTCTCCTCCATCCCCAGTGCTTTTTTCCTTTTTGTTTTTTCTCTGCCTTGCTGGACTAGGGAGCTGTGCCAGAGAGCACCATGGGCATGGCCTAACCCACACACCCATTGCCTCCTCAGGCTTTCGAGTACATGTCCAAGAGTTTTCTTTTTAATCCAAAAGGATTAAAGGTCTCCCGAGGCCCTGGACTCGCGGGATGGGGTGGAGGGATTATCCTCGGTCTTGGCTCGCTCTGTCGCCATCCTCTCAGCTGAGCCCAGGCAGCAGTGACTGAATCCCACGGTGCTTTTGAGGCCGCTGGGAAGTGAGGCAGCGGGAGATTTGAATCCAGCTCCTACAAACACCCCGCAGTAACTCACCACAAAACAGTGCTGCCAGAGCCCACGGCAAGCGCTGGTTGTGCTGACACCTTCCATGGTGTCACTTGACATCCGTGGAGGGATGTAAGGCTGGGATTAGCACTCTGGGCTCTGGCCTAGGTCCTGCCTCAGGACAGGCCTGCTGCTGTGAGCCACTGTGGCCATGTTTAAATGGAAGGGTCCTCTGATAAGCCGAGCCCAGGCAGTGCAGAGGCACCAGCTCCAACATCCCAAGGACATCCCACAGCGGCACAGTCCTTGCCCACCGCTGGCCACAGTGACACTCCGTGTCTCCTCTCTCCACAGACATGCCACCGCTGCTGCCCATGGACCTCAAAGGGGAGCCAGGACCGCCAGGAAAGCCCGGCCCACGTGGACCCCCTGGGCCCCCTGGCTACCCAGGAAAACCAGGTACAGGGAAGCCAGGAATGCACGGCCAGCCTGGCCCCGCTGGGCCTCCGGGCTTCTCGGGCATTGGGAAACCCGGCATCCCAGGACTCCCCGGAAAGGCGGGTATGAAAGGGATGCCCGGAGCCAAGGGTGAGCCTGGCATGCGAGGGGAGCAAGGGCCAAGAGGACTTCCTGGCCCCCCGGGGCTGCCCGGGCCAGCTGGACTTTCTGTCAATGGGAAGCCGGGTCCCCAGGGTGGCCCCGGCCTGCCCGGCTTTCGGGGCGAGCCTGGCCCGAAAGGAGAGCCGGGTCCCCGCGGAGAGAGAGGGATGAAGGGTGAAAATGGTGTGGGGAAGCCGGGGTTACCAGGGCCCCGGGGCAATGGGGGCCCTCCTGGCCCCGCAGGGCCCCCCGGGCCTGTTGGCGTTGGGAAGCCTGGCCTTGACGGGCTGCCAGGAGCACCGGGAGACAAGGGCGACATGGGCCCCCCAGGTGGGCCTGGTGTCACTGGAGAGCCCGGCCCTGTGGGGCCGCAGGGCCCCCCTGGGATCGATGGGATTGGGGTCCCGGGCGCTGCGGGGGTGCCAGGGATACAGGGCCCCATGGGACCAAAGGGAGAGCCCGGGATCCGCGGCCTCCCAGGTCTGCCAGGCCCAACAGGCTACGGGAAGCCGGGTTTGCCTGGTCTGAAAGGAGACCGTGGGCAGCCGGGGGCACAGGGAGCCATCGGTGACAAGGGGGAACCCGGTGTTGATGGGGAGCCGGGCGAGCCAGGCCCTGCCGGCATCATCGGCCCACCAGGCCCGCCAGGCTCCATGGGGCTGCCGGGCAAGCACGGGCTGCCTGGATCCAAGGGGGACGTGGGGCCAAGTGGGCCCCCAGGAATGCCGGGGATGCGTGGTGACCAGGGCCCAAATGGCTTTGCTGGGAAGCCAGGAGTGCCGGGAGAAAGGGGCCTGCCCGGGTCAGTGGGACCCCCTGGCCCGACAGGCCCCAAAGGAGAACCAGGGTTCATCGGCCTCCCAGGGGTGCCCGGATTAACGGGTGGCCCCGGGCCCAAAGGGGATGGTGGGATCCCAGGACAGCCAGGGCTGAGGGGCCCCTCAGGCATCCCAGGATTGCAAGGACCCGCGGGTCCCATGGGGCCTCAAGGGTTACCAGGGCTGAAAGGGGAGCCCGGGCTCCCCGGCGTTCCTGGCGAGGGGAAGACTGGTGAGCCTGGAATGGCCGGACCCATTGGGCCACCTGGAATGCCAGGAACGCCGGGGTTGAATGGGCCACCAGGCCCACCTGGGCCACCTGGGCCACCGGGAGCACCGGGGGTGCTGGACGAGACGGGCATCGCGGGGCTGCACCTGCCGGACGGCGGCGTGGAGGGCGCCGTGCTGGGCAATGGCAAGCCGGGCAAGCCGCAGTACGGCCGGGGGGAGCTCGCCGCCCGCATCGCGCCCGCCTTCACCGCCATCCTCACCTCCCCCTTCCCGGCCTCCGGCATGCCCGTCAAGTTTGACCGGACCTTGTACAACGGGCACAACGGCTACAACCCGGTCACCGGGATCTTCACCTGCCCCGTATCCGGAATCTACTACTTCGCCTACCACGTGCACGTCAAAGGGACCAACGTCTGGGTGGCCCTGTACAAGAACAACGTGCCGGCCACCTACACCTACGACGAGTACAAAAAGGGGTACCTGGACCAGGCCTCGGGCAGTGCCGTGCTTGAACTCAAGGAGAAAGACCAGGTGTGGGTACAAATGCCCTCGGACCAGGCCAACGGGCTGTACTCCACAGAATACATCCACTCCTCCTTCTCTGGGTTCCTGCTCTGCCCCACATAACGGCTGTTGGGCACGTTTCCTTTTCACCCACTTTAGCCATAAACTGTCTTTTTTTTTTTTTTTTGATAAAAAAGTGTTTTAAAATTAATACAAAAAAGAAAAGTCACTGGGAAGAACGCGCAAGCCGCTGCTGTGGGACCTTGCTTCACGCTGTTTGATCCAAGAGTCACGAGGGTAATCAGGAAGGAGACATCCACCCATCTATCTTTCTTTTTTAGGGGGAGGGAGAAGGGAGGGAGGGGAGTGACTTCCTCAGCAAAGCATATTTGGAATAAATTTTACCCCAGTGACTGGACATCAAACACAGAAACACGCTTGAGATGGCAAGGATCAGGCTGTGTGATCCAGAGAGGGTCAGCTGGAAGACCAGACCCTGCTGGTCTGTAGCAAGTGCCCTCGTTTCCCGTTTGGAATGCTGCGTAAATAAATCCAGCTGTGTCATGGTTGGTGTGTTTGGTAACCTATGCAGGGTCCCAGCCCTTCCACGAACCCCTACAGCAGCAGGGATCCATGCTGGATTGAGAAATTTCCTTCCCAACCATCAGATGCCCGAGTTCCAGGCTCGCTGACGCCTGTTTTTCCAGACTGTGCTTTGGGGCAGTCTCTCCGATTCACTCCGGATTCAGTGTGGTTGGATTTATAATCCTAAAAAGTGGAACACTTTGCATAAGCACCTTCTAAGAAGTAAATATTATTTTGAACCCTCCCCCCCAGCACCTTTAGGAATTAAAACATCCAGGCACTGGTCCTGGGAGGATGGCACGACCTGTTCCAAAGGCGGTGAGGGAAGCTGGGACCCCTGGGATGAACAACGATCCGCTCTCTCCATTCACCTGCTGGGAATTCCAAGGGCTGGTCCTGTCCCGTCTGTCTCTGCAGCCCAAAGACTTGCTTGGCCTCGGGAGCATCTCTGCCCACACAAGGATGGCACTGTGAGCCTGGCTCACGGTACTGCCAGCTGTTGTGACACAAGGAAGTGCCACTGATGGACAACTTGCTTTTCCTGTTTACTTCGGGATGTGGGAACTTTTGCATTGGTGTCCCCCCTTTCTCTGGGGATCTTGGAATTAAGAAAAAACAGTTGTTCTAACTGCCCATGCAGTGATTTCACCACGGTGCTATGATCCACGTCACAATGTTACTTACAAGTGTAGTGCAATATGTACCTGAGACAGGGCACCAACCCCGGTGCCGCTCTGAGACTTAGGTTAAAAAAATCAGCATCTCTCTGTTGTTACCACTTTGTCTCCCTAATGCTGAAGTGTTACCAACCTGAGTATGAGCTGCAGGGTTCTGGGCCACGTGTGCACAGCAATGCCCACCTGGCTGCTCTGTCCCTTGGCACAGGCAACAAGGGAATCCATGGCTCTGCAGGTTTTCTCACAGTAGAACAGTCACTGCCACTCCCAGGACAGGGATTCTGCTCATCCCAGGCCAGGAACACGCTGCTGAAGTCAATCCATGTGCATCCCACTGCATGTCCCTCTGCAAAGGCACATCCTTGAGAAACATCAACAATTTGGTCACCAGCTGAGCACCTCCAACCTTTGCATTTTCCTACAGCATGTTCGATGGCCAAAGAAACACAGTAACACTGGGACTGAGCTTGTTCTCCAGATGGACTCTACAAGATATTTAAACAACTTTTCTTTTCCTATTTCTGTTTTGTTTGTTTTTCTCCTCAAGCCTGTCCTGTGTTTCTGCCTCTTGCCATCCAGGGCTTCCTTTTAAAAACACACCTACTCCTGAAATCAAAGAAACACAAGAAGGAAAGTGGCAGTTGGAAGGGCAGTGCTCCAGCCACTGCCTCTTGGGGCTGTGTCCCCTCCTGGGGTTTTCCCTCCTTAAAGTTGCAAGTTTCATGCAAAGATGAAACTTCTCAAGCTGAAAGGTGTCTGATCCCACTGGACATTTTTAACTCCTGAGGGCGGGGCGGGGTCAGGACCATTTGGGTTGTGACTGTAACAGGTTATTTCCCAGCAGGAACAGGAGCATTTCCCAGCAGGAAGAGGACCCACACACAGAGAGTCCCTAAAATTAAAAGTGCAAGCTCAGATGTTTTTTCCAAGCCCAGGTTTGGGAGCAGAGTGTGCTGGCAGGGGATCTCTCTCCTTCCCTGTGGAGAACAGGGAGGGACTCAGCTGGTCTGGCCCCACACAACCTGTGCAGGGCCAGGAGCTGCCACACCTGGTGGGAGCCTCACCCTGCTCCCCAAAGCCACTTATTTATACTGTGCCTACCCTACATCCCACCTCTTTTTGTTCTGTTCTGTTTCACTCCAAACTTCTTGTTCGAGCTGGCAAAAAGCAACGACCAAACTCCTCACTGTAACCACCCCCAGATTAACTCCTTCAAGCTGTAGATACTGTCTTGCAATTCCACTTTCTCTTCATGTGCAGAGCAAACCCATAATCACTCCTTGCAGCTATTTAACCTCTTACATTTACACACTAGTGGAAAGCAAAGATATTACACGCACATAGTTAGGCTGAAAAAACGATGCACAAGATGAGGGAGGCTGTTCACTCTCCAGAAGGATTTTTTTCTGGAATACTGAGTACATATTCGCCAGCAGAAAGGATTATTTTCTGTCGTGTGTGTGAGCGCGTGGGATTTTGGTTTCAATCACAAGAATAAAGAAGGTTGGGTTGGATGAAGTGTCTATTTTTAATGCTGAAAACTGCATTACAATGTGCATTTTTATATACAAATTCTTACTATTTTTTTTAAATTTGCCTCTAGTATCTTCATTTCTAACCTAGTATATAGAGGTTTTTAGTTTTGTAAATACTTATTACATGCACTGTCCTAGTAAAAGTTGTTTAAAATGCACTCTTTGTGACCTGAAACTGGCCTGCTCTTCACAACTAAAACTGCAGTACTTGATTGTATTGACAAAACATCAATAAAACTTATTGTATAAAGGTGGCCTCAGCTGTGCTTTGTCCTGGGACTTGTTCAGCCTCACACAGTTCTCTGATACTCTCCTTCCTCCTCAAATCTCCTCACTCGTTCCCAGCAGATCCCCTTGTTGATATCCTTTATGCAAGAAGTTATTTCTTGTGATTAAGGAGAAGATTCCTGTCTCCAGAAGGTCAGTTTTAAAAAAAGGATGAAACTCAGATCCTTCCAGCCTGGCAGTTATTAATTTGAGGAATTTAGGGTGAAGCATTGGGGATTCCCTTTCCCTTCCATGTGGGTTTTTTTTCCTCGTGATTTTTTATGGTACAGCAACCTCCATCCTGAGTGATTCAGAAACACCTGGGACTGGTGAATCACCTGTAGTAAAGCACCTTCAGAGGCTCAGAGTACAAAGAATAAAGAGAAGAAAATGTGTTTTCCCACCTGGCTTTACAAGGAGACGTTCCTTGTAACAGGTGAAACGCTCCCAGGGAAGCCTGGCTGCCATGCAGGCACCTTCAAAAGTCATTCCAAGGAACAAGCCATGCTCGTGCTGCCAGCCACAGGGCTCCCAGCACATTCCCTGGTCTCTGCACCATCCCCACACACTGGATTTCCTGAGAAGGAAAGTGCCTCTGCAGTGACCCTCCCTGCAATGCCCTGTCTCAACTCACCCTGTTACCAAGAGCCACTCCTGGTACTCTTGGCATTAGGGAAGCACAACTTCATAGCTTGAATCAAAACACAGGAGCAATGGCTAATTAACAAAGATAACCAAGGGATTTTATTTCTTTCCAAGGAAGTCAGAGCTAGAGGTTTTAGTACGTGTTTAACTTTTGGCCTAAAACAAACTCTAGTCTTTAAACAGGAGCTCTTTGCTCTCCATGAGTTCCAAACATTTAAAATTATAAAGCTGCTTTAAAAGAAAAATATCTTCTTTTAAATAATTCCATGAATCTGGTTGCCCCTCTGGCAGAATAATGTGGAAAACCTGACATTTTACAACTCAGATCTGCAGCACAATACAGAAATATACAACAAACCAAAATTCCACATGTTCCCAGGACAAGAATCCATTTATACAAGGGAAACCCATTAAATCACCACACAAAAGACTGGCACTTGAAGGAAGCAGACTACAGGGAAAACTGGAAGGACCTGTGGCAGCCAGATTCCCACATGTGCCTGCAGCCTGACACAGCCACCACGTGCCAACACCACCGGGGAGCACAACAGGCACTTCCCGGTGTCACAAGAAATACTGGAGAAATAACAGAGTCACACTATCACATTCAAATTTATAAACACTTCCAAATGATGCCTTTCTGTTTTCAATTATTAAAAAGCTTTCAACCCTTTTCTAGACTTGCCATTCCCAAGCTGTTTCTCCCTTTTTTACCAGCTCAACCGGGAAAAGGTTTTGAATGTGAAATTCTGGAATACAGCTGGGCTAGAATGTTCCTGGCCACCAGCACCAGCTGCTTCTCAACATTGATAAATTCTCCCCCAATTAACCCACCTTCCCCTCTAATTCTGGGTAATTCTTGCCCAGTACAGAGGACTAGAACTGTGAGAAATAACTCCTGCATCCTGCTCAGGTCACTTTTACCACTGACCACAGGAGAACTGGGAATTCCATCGTTGTAACACCAGGTTTCACAACTATCTCCACCCCCACATTTGGTCTCCTCGGGAGCTGGACTCCCATGATCCCTGTAGGTCCCTTCCGAGTACTGTGATACTGTGATTTAAACAGGAATCTCACTTGGTGCTCCAGGGATACACAGGGTGTTCAAGATGTGGGATGCACAACTGAGGAGCACAGGAGCAGCCAGAGTGGCTGCAGCAGTGTGACAGCAGCTGTGCAAGGGAACACAAAGGGCAGCAGGTGACGATGCCTGTTGGATCACAGGGCAAAGGACACAGGAGGAGCAGCAACCAGGGACCCCTCTCCCAGCAGGGGTTGTCTGCAGGCACCAAAGGTCTCTCACAGCACCACCAGTGATGCAAAGAAATCCCTTCTTTCTCTGGCACTTCTCATTCTGCCTTTGGGGAAACAAATCTCCCTGGGAGGTCTGTGCTCTGGCATCCTCATTCAGCACAGGGGACAACCCAGGCCACCACACCTCTGGTGACTCCTGTGACAACCCTCAGCTGGCCAGCTGAGAGTGACCTGCTGCTGTGTGAGGGGTCCAGGCTCGCTGACGCCTGTTGGATGGGCCACAGACCACCACAACACAGGCCACAGACAAAGGAGCAGAGGAAAACAGGGAAAAAGTCACAGATTCAGACACCCGCCAGAACCTGCAATGACAAGTGGCACAAAACAAGCAGCAGAAACTCCATGGAAAACAAGATGCTCCTGTACACTCAGAAGAGTTGCACCCACTGTCCAAGGTGCCATATGCAGCCACTTCCCAGCTGATCCATGACTGCAGGGGATGTCTCCTCCCTTCCAAGGCAGCTCATGCTCCCAGCTGACAGCAGCAGGCACCTTTCCCAGGTGAGGCTCGCTGGTGTCACCGATGGCACAGATCCACCACTGGATCTGACCACAAAAGCAGAGCTGACCATCCCTTTGCCTTCAGGAGAGCTCTGGACCCCAGAGCCGCTGGTAGTAGAGTTCATACAAGCCCTTGGCCATCCTCTGGATCTCCTGGAAAGCCTCACAGCTCTGCTCCCAGCTCGGGGGCACCTGCTCCATGCCGTAGTAAGCGCCGGCGATGGCCCCTGCCATGGTGGCAATGGTGTCCGTGTCCCCCCCCAGGGAGATGGAGTAGATGATGGTTCTCTGCAGGGCGTTGTAGCGCTTGGGAATGTCGCGCTCAGTGTCCATGCAGCGCAGGAAGCAGTAAATGGCCGTGGGGACCGAGCGCATAGCAGCGATGCCATTGCCTGGAACACACCCGGCCATCACCCTCAGGGCTTCCTTCCCTCTTCCCTTCCAGCTGCAACTTCCTGCTGCCACTGACTTTCCACACCAGTATCATGGATTTTATCAGGAAAAGGTGCAAAGGTTTGTGCCTCAGAAATCCCCCTCGTTCCCCAGGATCACTCACATCCTGGAGAGTGACTCCCAGTTACACCAGTTTAGTCTGGCCATACAGATCTACCTGTCCCCATTCAATATCACAACCCACTGGCCATTAAGAAATCTTTGAATATTAAGACGTATCATGCCAGATAAGTTTTCCTTAGCAAGACACAACACAGAGTGGGAATCACTGGGTAGAAACTTGTAATTCCTGAGCACAGGCAGCTTTTCCACCACATTCTGTGCCCAACAGGCAGCACAAAGAGAAATCTGGGGGAAGACACACTTACCAGGCTTGCTGAGTTAGTCCTGATTCCAGCTCTTCCCTAATGCTAAGAGTAAGAAAGGTACTCACCTAACTCAAACAACACATCTACTGTGGGAACTTTGCCGAACTCCAAAAACTCCTTGATCTTCTTTAGACGCCTGGAAAACGGAAAATCCTCAAATCCCAGCCTGCAAGCAGAGAGGGAAGGGGGCAAAACATGAAGAGCCAGAACAAACCACCCCAGCAGAGCTGGTGCTTCCCCACAGCTACTCACGCCCGGGCGTCGCTGAGAGACTTGTCATCCGCCTCCACGTGCTCCATGTGGCTGATGAGCTGCTCCAGGAAGGCCTCCCTGCTGAGCCCTCCCTGCAGCGCCAGGTGCACGGCCAGGGCCTGCAGGATGGCCCCGTTGTAGCCCAGGGAGTTGGCGTGGGTCAGCTCCGCGCTCAGCTTCGCGAACTGTCACAGAAACCCCGGCGTCAGCAGAGCTGCCCGGGGCCTCCCCCGGCACCAGGGACACCCCGGGGAGCCCAGAATGTTCCAGTACCTTCTTGACATCCTGGATGTCAGCATAGACGAGGGCGATGCCAGCCACCCTCATGGCCCCGCCGTTCCCGTAGGAGCCCTTCCCGTTGAACTGGGCCCTCGCGGGCTCAAACACGTCGCTGCACTTGGGGCTCAGCAGCTTCTTGAAGACGTTGACCACGGCCATCCCATAACCCCTGTTGGGCTCCTTCTTGTAATCCTCAGCAAACCTGGCGTGGGCAGGGCAAGGCAAACACACGGGGGGGTTTGGTCTGTTACTGCTGCTTGTGACTGGGTGAAGCCTCTTGCTAAACTGAATTAATAACACACGTGTGAATCAGTGACAGTCAGGGCTTCAGTTCTGCAAGGAAACAATTCCTTAAAGCTGGTGAGAAAGGAGGAAAGGGTGTATAAACATCACCTTCCATAACCCATTTGTTTCCCTCTCAGCTTTGCCTCGAAATAGAAGCAAACTGGAAACATTTCTGTGGGTCACAACCACAAGGAAAGTCTTTTGTTCAAGTTCAGTGGAGGAGTTTTCTAAACAAAGAAACTCTCTCCCTTAAGTGGAACCAAATGCTCCCAGGGCTGGGGATTCCAGAGGGAAATGGATCATAAACAAAGCCAAGTTGAGCTCACTCCTATTCCCTCTCTAAATTAAGGGCAGCAGAAACATAAATAGCAACAAATAAAAATGAAATTAAGTGTTTCTGAACTGTCCAGGCATTCTGCTCCCCAAAGGTGAACACACACAGGGTGGATATGCTCAGGCAGACTCCAACCCCACACTGCAGCTCATGCTGCTGCAGGTCCAGGGCAGGGCCAAGCACACACCAAATTACAGGATTAACCACCACTTTCCTGATTTTTTTCTCCTCCACAAATTACCAGTGACTCCACAGACAGCCACAGTGATGGTTTCACCTTCAGGAGGCTCCGTCCTCACCTCTTGGCCATGTCAACCTCGTCGAACTCCCCCTTGGCCAGCAGGGACTGCACCACTGATCTGCTCATGGCCGTGTCGTCCGTGTAGGGCAGTGACTCTGCAACAGGAGGGACAGGGTGACACCCCCAGCCAGGGGCAAACTGCTCCTGCCCTCTGCCAGCACCAAACTCATCCCCAGTGCCTGACTGGCACAGGTTGCCCAGAGAAGCTGTGGCTGCCCCATCCCTGGAAGTGCCCAAGGCCAAGTTGGAGGAGGCTTGGAGAAACCTGGGGTGGTGGAAGGTGTCCCTGCCCATGGCACAGGGTGGAATCAGATGTTTTTAAGGTCCTTTCCAAGTAAAACCATTCTGGGATTTAAGCACTCTGAGCTTGGTGCAGCCAGGTAGCTGCATCCACAGCTAAAACCAGGCACAATGTACTTCATGGTTAAGAGGATCCAGGAGAAAGTGTTTGATATCCAGAGGCACATGAGAGTCAGGTCAACACAGAACCACAGTATCCTAGACTGGGGGATTCTATGGGGGGAGGAGAGGAACAGTACCCCAAAACCCAGTCCTGGGGGTGCCAAGGGGGGACACACAGCCCCAAAACCCCAATCCTGGGGGTGCTGAGGGGACACACACACACCCCCCCAAACCCAATGCTGGGGGTGCCGAGGAGGGAGGGGACACGCACACCCCAAAACCCGATCCTGGGAGGTATAAGGGTCCAACCCGAATCTCCGGGTTGCTCAGTTGGGTGCGTGAAGGGGCGGGACAAGCCGATCTTCCCTCACCCACCTCCTCGCGCGCTCCCCGCCACCACTTCCCATTCCTCCTCAGGCGACGACGGTTCCACCCCTCTGAGGAAACTCAGCACCTCCGTCACCTTCACGACGCTCCTGCCTTCGAAAGCAGCTCCCAGGCAATCCCCTAACAACGCCCCGGCCAAGCAGCCCCGGAAACGAGAGAGCCTGGGCCGGNCGCCTGGCGCTTCCGCGGACACTGCCCCCTAGCGTCCCGGAGGACCGAGGTGCTGACAGCAACCCCGCCTTGAAAATCCCCCCTGGAATCCACATGGATTTAATCCCCCTCGGATGACAACTGGGGACAGGCTGCTTTTTTTTTTTATTGTTTATAAATCTCCTCGGAGCGCGGGAGGCTGTAAACATCATCCAAGGGGCAGAGAGTTATAAAAGAAAACTAGGAAGGTGGGGTGTGCGGCAGGGGGGAGAATTCCATTCTCCTAACGCGGCACAGATGTCGCTGGTTTCCCTCCCGCCCCAGCCTCCTGGCTCTATGGAATCGCGTCACCACCGGGAGTTTTTGCGCGATTCCCAAGCTAAGCCAGCTCCAGCTGACTGTTTCTCGGGAGATTCCTGGTCCGGTTGACGGCGTCAACCTCTGGATCAAATTTCTCCACGGGGATCACGAGTTTCCTCCGGGTGTCCATGCACTTGTTGTCCAGCTGCAGGGAGTTGGTTTTGTAACCAATGTCAGTCTGGATGCGGTGAAGTTGTCTGTAAAGAGCGTCCAAGGCATTCCTGGGAACGAGGGGAAGGGAGAGGAGTTGGGATTAAACACTGCATTGCCCCTCAGGGAAGTGGTTACAGCCCCAAACCTGACAGAGCTCAAGGAGTGTTTGGACAACTCTCAGGGACAGGGTGGGATTTTGGGGTGTCTATGCAGAGCCAAGAGTTGGACTTGATGATTTCTGGGGGTCCCTTCCAACTCAGGATATTCCATGATTCTAAATTGGACAGGAAACACCCAACTTCCCACCTTCTGGCAGGATTTGGCCCTGTGCAAACAGCAAACTCATCAGATACTCCTTGGTGTGAGAGATTCCTTGTCTGGGGCAGGGAATAGTGAGCCCACACCCTGGCAGCTGCCAGCCCACATCAGCATTTCTCTTGCTTCCTCTTCAGCCAGGGACACCCAGGGGCACATCCTGTCCCTGGCAGGGAGCAGGACACTCACTGTGACTCTGTCCTCTTCTGTTGGAGCGCTCGGATCGCCGCCTCCAGGTCCTGCACCTCCCCTGTCAGCCCGAACTGCGCCTGCAGGGGGAAGGAAGGGCAGCTTAACAGGGACCAGGGCCACACTTCTCCCATTCCCCTTCCACCCCAGCTGTGACATTGTTTCCTTGCTTTTACTCTGTCACTGTAGGATCCATTGCTCAGCTCCTACAAAACTCATCCAGGTTTTCCAGAGGCCCCCTCCCGCACAGGGGCTGTGCCAGGGGAGGTACCTGGTCCCGGCAGAGCTCCACGTGGGGCCTGTACGTGCGGGTCTCCAGGCGGGTGTGAGCCACTTTCAGATCCAGCGTTCTCTTCCGGAG
The DNA here is from genome assembly GCA_013397135.1 of Pachyramphus minor. Classification (NCBI taxonomy): domain Eukaryota; kingdom Metazoa; phylum Chordata; class Aves; order Passeriformes; family Tyrannidae; genus Pachyramphus; species Pachyramphus minor. The sequence continues at coordinate 1,134,383 of VYXB01004999.1, read as the reverse complement.
ATCTTCCTCCAGCTGCCGGATGTCCTCCTCCATCTCAGCAATTTCCTCCAAGGTCTGAGGAGATAAAGACATGTGCCATGAGGGACAGCCTGGGAGAGACTGGGACACAGCCCTCATGGCTCTGGGGATTTCACTGTGCTGGGGATGGATTTCTGAGGGTTTCTGAGAACTGAACCCTCTGCTTCCACAAGGACCAGGATGGTGCTGCTGAGGGGTGAGACCAGAGGGGAAATACAAAGGCCCCAGAACAGCACCTGTGTGAGCTGCCAGGATTATACATGTGCCACTGAACAGCAAACACGTGGAAACCACGCTCAGACCAAGCTGCTTTCCATGTAACCAACAGCCTTTGGGATTCCATTCCCAGCCAGGGTTGTGGTGGATGATCAAAGAAACAACACTTACATTCTTCTCCTGCCATCTCAGTTCACTAAGGGCTCCTTCCATGTCTCTAATCCTCTTCCTCAGGGCAAACTCTGTAGCCATCCGCTGAGCCTCCAGCTCATTGTTTGTCTGAGGAGGGAACAGGCTCCAGTCACAAGGTGTCTGTGCCCCCCAGATGTGCCTGGGAGGTTGGGGCAAGCCCAGGAGCAAAACCAGTTGGGTTTGGCCACTGCCAAAGGTGTGCAGGTCACGCTCCCCTGGTAGCCAGAAGGCAGGGATCGGTGGACAGGTACATGTCCTCCAGCTTGCTGACACTGCTGCAAGCTCCACAGCACAGCCAAGCTCCTCTCCTATACCAGGAGGGCAGCTGCTCCCAGACAGACCCAGAGACATGCCTGCCACTCTCCCACACTGGATCCAGAGCAGCACCAGGGATCCACAGCTGTGGGGGCATTACCTGGGCAATGGTGAGCATGATGGCTCCTCGGAGCTCGATCGAGGCTTTCATTTCTGCATCAGCACGATCCTTGTTGCACTGGCTGTTCAGTTCCCACTCACGAAGTGCAGTTGTTCTGTCAACAAATCATTTCGGAAAATAAACTGAGTGTGAACCACCTGCCACAGGCCAGGATGGCTTTGTGTAGCACAAAATGATTCCAGAAATCTGGAGGTCACATCCTGCCTCATCTCCTCAGAGACCGAACCCCACTGAGCCCAACAGCTGCTCCACCAGTTACGCATCCAAGCCACGGAAGGTAATGCCAAGTGAAAATGTGCAGCAGCTTCCCCATGAGCTGTGCCAGAGGTGACACTGCACCGAGTGTCACCTACAGCCAAGCAAGAGGCCTGCCAGCTGGCCTGGGTTTGTGGTGACAAATTAGCTAGCTCCCAAAAGCCTGTGGCTTCACCATTCCACAGCAAATCCCAGAGCCAAATCCTGTTCTGAGCTCTCTCCAAAACTATACCCATCAAACCAGGATACAGCACAGAAGGAAAAAGCATCTCAGCTTCCAGGCACTAGCCCAGATTTGGCCACACAAGGGCAGGTTCTTTCCTTACCCATCTGGGATCCGCGTTGGGTTGACTTTGAAGGAGATGTTGCCGGAGGTGACGTTGAAGGACAAGCACTGCTGATCCAGTTCCAGTGCCTCCACCTTGTGCCGGTGGTCCAAGTTCAGCTGCTGCCGAGCTTCCTTCAGAAGGCTGCGGAGAGCCAGGCTGGAGTCAGTGGCAGCAGGCCAAGGGGAGCGGCAGCTCACGATTCCCAAAGCTTCATCACCACACCAGTCACCTCTGAAATGAGGGATGACCTCCCACCCCACCAGGAACTGGGCCCGGCCCCCCCAGCACTGCCTGACTGGCTGTCCCGGGCTCTGCGCTGGCATCGCCCTGGAAAACAGAGCTGCAAAGGATTCCCATGGAGGATTAGGGCCTGGGAGCTTTAACACCTCCCAGCTGCTGATTCCTGAACCAAGGCAGGTGGCACCAGAGATCTGTCTGGGCCAAAATTCCCTGAGAGTGCTTGTGAAGTCTCCCTTGACACACTCTCCCCTTGCCAATCCCCAGACCTTGACAATAACCATCCAAGGCTCCTGCGCGGTTCCCTGCCTGCCCATCTCAGCGTGTCATTAGAGGCACATTAAATATCTGGGGCCAAGCAAGAAGGGCAGAGTTTGGCCAAAAGCTGTCATTCCTCACCAGAGCTGTTTGAAGGCTTCATCCACTCGCTGCTGCAGCTCCTTCTTGGTCTTCTCGATCACCTTCACCTCCCTGAGCAGCTCCTCCTCCACAGGGTCCCTCACCACGTCGATGTCGCGGCGGCTCTCGCGGAACGTCAGGCACTCGATGGCAACATCCAAACACAAGTTCTTTGCCTGGAGGGCATCTTCTGCTGCCTCCTTCACCTGGAAGAAGCAGTCAGCCAGGTGTGTAGGGCAGGAAAAAAGGAAGGGGAACCCACCAATAGACCTGCCACTGCCATTGGGAATCACACCTTGCTGGGGACAAATGACTCCAGGAGCAGCAGGTTTAGAACTCACAGAATCAGAGATGTCCCGCTGCTATTCTCTAGTTAAAAACAAACATTTCTGAGGGACAGTGTTAACATATTTCTCATTTCCCTTCAGAGCTCTAAAAAAAACCCCAAACTACAAAAAACCCACCCAGAAACCCAAACAGGAGCATGCAGTGCACAGCTCCATAACATGGCTTGGCTCAGTCAAGAACACACAGTGGTTTGTGTTCCAGGAAGTCATTCCGTCAGCTAGAGATCCCAGTATAAAATACACACACACATATATATATATATATATATATATAAATATATCTAGTGAGAAGGTCTCCTTGAGATCCAGATGGGCTTGCCCATTGCACAAGACACGCCTCAATTATTTCACATCCCATGTTGAGAGTGTAAGTTGATTTCCAGCCATCTGTTTTCCCAACATACTTTGGTTAAGGCATCGATTTCCAAGTCTATGTCTGTGAGACATCTGGCCAAGACCTCTCTCCATCTGTCCACGCTGGTAATACGATCCTTCAGGCAGGTTCGGGTGTCACACTCATCCCATTTCGCCTGGAATTGGAGAGAAATGCCATTACTCTTTTCAAAATTGTATTTATGAATCGTGCTGAAAACTATCCTTGTTTTTGAGACTGACTGATCCTACACAGGAGCACATTTGGTCTAACAGCCATTTACACAAATGTAAGGTACAGAGAACAACACAAGGTGCAACAGACATGAGAATCATGCCCGAGGATTTCCTGACAGTACAGACATATCACTGCAGGCAGATTTACAGGATGTAAGTGCACATATTTAGCAGTTTCTGTATGGGTCCATACACCCAAATATAGACACCCTCCCATGCTCTTGAGCCCACTATCCTGACAAACCTGGTTGCCGGTGTCGTTGCGGAGAGCTCGTGCTTCCTGCCGGATTTGGTGGGAAGTAGAACGCTGGTGTTCGGCATCGGCCGAGATGCGGTGGGCGTTGTTCTGCCAGTCCGGCAGGGTGAACCGCTGGCCCGGCTTTACGCTCAGCGAGGCCATCTTGCTCAGCAGGTGACTGCATGGAAGATTTATCTGTTTATTCATGGAAATACACCCAAAATGGAGCTGCAGTCACAAACTGCAGAGCTCTTCAAGAGGAAAGCAGCAGCAAACAGTAACCTGGCAGCTGGCCTAGCACAGACATATGTCCTCACAACGGAGAGCACAAGGACAGGTGGTCGGTGCCATTCCTCTGCCCCGGGTCAGGGAAATCCCTGTGCACCCATCCCTCCTTGGGGAGCAGAGCTGTTTGCAGGGACAAGGAGCTGCTCATAGCACCAGCTCCCACACGGTGTTCACTGAGCTTGGACAAAATGGCTGATGATAATGGGACTGATTCTGCTGTGCTATAGCTGCAGGCTGAGCCCAGGGCTGTAATCTCGGGGCACTCCAAGGCTTTGCAGGAACAGCAGAGTTTGCAGCCTTGTTCCCCAGCACATCCTGCACAGCGGGCAGGAACTGCTGAGCCCACTGCACAGATCCAGAGCGGGTCCCAAGCAGGCTGCAGGTGTCCAGCCCCACGGTCAGGAGCAGTTCTGGGGCGTGGTCCCCGTCTGTGGGATCCCCCGTCTGCCACAGCCCCCTCGGGCACGGTCACTGACCCCACAGGCTGACGGGGAAGTGGAGACCGGGCATTCCCGAAGGGAAAGAAGCCCGGAGGAAGGGCACTAAAGGCCGCGAGGCACAGGGGTAGAGGGGAAAGTGGCTCGAAGAGAGCCTTCTCTGAGGGCCCTCCATGCCTCTCCCTCAGGGCACACCCTGCTCCGCTCCCCACCTCAGGACCGGTCCCGACCGCTTCTCTCCCCCCACAGCCCGAGCCGGTCCCGACGCCCTCTCTCTCCCCTCAGAGTCCCAGCCCCGCTCTCTCCCCGCCCCAGGGCTGGTCCCGGCCCCACTCGCCCCCCCCTCAGGGCCGGTCCCCGCCGTGCTCCCCTCACAGCCCGGGGTGGTGCCGATCCCGCGCTCTCCCCCGCTCAGGACCGACCCCGCTGTCCGCCCTCACCGTTCCCGGCCGATCCCCGGTCTCCCCTCACCGTTCCCGGCTCTCCTCAGGCTCGCGCGGGGCCGTTGCCGGGCGGTCCCGGGCAGCGGCGGGTGCGGCGGGTGCAGCACCGGCTGCAGGGCGGGGGTCGGGGACAGGGGCACTGCAAACCGCAGCCAAGTGCCATCCAAGGCCGCTAATGCAAATAACAATACTTTAAAAAAAACAAAAACACACAGAGCAGGAGGGAGTGCCCAGAGCCCCTTCCCCATCCCACAGCGGCCATCCCTTCCCAGGACTCCTGCACGTGGTCATAGGATTTAAACCACAACCTGAGCACTTCAAGCTCGGTCCCGTTTGGAGTTTTTTGTTTGTTTGTTTTTTAAACTAAACGGCATTAAAATAAAATCAAAACAGAAAAGACCAGAACTAATTGGTTTTCTGGCATGGGTGTGCCTGGAGCTCCCTGCAGATCCCACCACCACCTCCATCTGATCCCAGCTTTGGGAATGAATTAAAATGATGCAAGTAGAAATAAAATGAAATATCACATATGCATTTCAAAAAAAATTTATTTTTCAAATGAATACGGTTCGTTTACAATACACTCAAGTTGATGGTATCTATAGCCAGCAGAGATCGATGACTGCTGTGTCCTATACACAGTCGTACAGAGGTTACAGATGCCTACGAGAGGGAAGGAACAGTGAAAGAAGTCGACATTTTACTGTGCTGGAAAGAAAGCAACTCTTGCAACAGGTAGAAAATTTTGGCAAGAACAATTTGTCCGGAAAGGGAGAAGGGGCAGAGGACACGGCTTCTGCTTAGCAAGTACATCTCAAACACCAACACGCTCCCTCCCACCCCGCACGGCTGCAGCCCACGCCCGCGGTACAAAGAGGCACACATGGTCAAGATGGTTAAGTAAAAATAAAGGCTTTTACCAGTTTGTTTGCCACCCATCTACAATCTATTTGTGCAACGTCTCAAGTCACAGCTCTGCTTTACTCTTGAAAACAATTCCCTTTTGCTTCGAAAGCCCCCAGGACCTTCACGGTGGGAACACATTCACGCTCCTGCTGAAGCAACGGGACACCAAAACGGGAGCAGTTACCAGCATATAAGAGAGCAGATACATGGGAGGGGATTGATCCACTGGGCTGGTTTATTAGAATTTTATTTGGAAAAGGAATCCCAAACAGCATGATTTCTTCTTTTTTTTTTTTTTAAACAATTTAAAACACATGATCTTAAATATGCAAGATTTCTATGCACGACATTGCTTCCAGCAGTCTCCAAAACTAACCCAGCTCACTGGCCAACGATGTGTATGGCACACACGATGCCACCTGAGCCACCTTCTCCTGAAGATCCTTTAAAGATTGGCTCATACCGAATGCTACTGATTACTGCGAAAGCTTTAAAGGACAACGTTCTTGTCCATGATCAGACACCTCCAGCCAGGTAAACAGCCCAGTTTTTCCCCAACAAGCACCATTTATCCACCACGAGGCTACCTGGGGGAGCTGAACTGCTTGCACCAAGGGAAAGGACAAGAACAGCACACAGGAGGGTCTATACCCTGTGAGCCCAAAGTGTCACCGCATCCATGGAATGCTGATCCGCACACCAGTGCCTGTAAACCCAACATTTCCAACCCAAAACTTGCTCTGCCAGCTCCCCTGCTGTGCTGCAGCTCCCTTTTCACACCTGCCTGCAAACAGACACCGAACGCCAGGAGCTAGAAGCAGGTTTTTCTACAGGAAAACAACATGAAGTTGTCTCAAGGTGAGACTGAACACTGAAAACTGCAAAAATCAGAAGACTTGGCTGCAAAACAGAAGTCAAGTCAAAGAAAACTAAGCACTACAGCCACAGGAGGGGAGTGATGTACAAAAGTGAGTACCCTGGAGAAGCCATTCTTCATTGCAAAGTTGTTCCTCTCACCGAGTTTTGTCGGTGTTCAATTCTCCTCACTACCTGAAGAGCACTACAAGTCTCCACTGTGCTGGCACTCCATCAGGTTCTTTAAATTCTCCTCTGCTCCAGTGGGCATCACTTCGCTATTAGGTCTGAGCGGACACTAACATGGATTTTTCTATCAAAGAAACTAGTTTTGAAGATATTTAAGAGATTTGCAAGTGTAAGCATAATAAAACGTTATTAGTAACTATTTTAAAAGCTAATTTTTGCACACCTGTACTTAAATGGGTTGTGGACCTATGATTTGTGGGCCAGCATAGCCCTAAACTCAACAGAGTCATGTATTTGTGTTGCTAGATAGCGTTACAGTCTTAATTTTTCAACTGCCAAATGTGTTTAAAGTATCTGTATACAACTCAGCAATGAAAAAAGCCCCTTCATTTAAATAAACTTGCCCTCTGACTGTCTGTTTTACAAGAAATGGATTATTTTAAAAGAAAGCAACATGTCAAACATCTTGGGATCGACCCCAAGGGCCTTCGGCCTCGGGCAGAGCTGCAGTGGGAGGGAAGAGCACAGGCTCCAAACAGAACCAGATTCACTGAAGAGGCAAACGTGCAAGAGGTTGCACAGGTTTGTATCACGCAGTTACCATTGTCACGACATAGTCCACCCTCAGAACACCCAGTAACTCCCTCTCATAAGGTGACATGAGCCACCACAAACATCTTCCAGATGAAAAACGAGGCAGAGTCATCTCCCCAAGGTCAGAGAGGGAACTCGCTCCAGAGCCAGATGGTACTGGAGCTCCTGGCCAGAAAACTCACCAATATCTCAAAACTGCATCAAACAGAACCTGTTGGAAAAACTCTTCCATTTTGGTCTGAAAATCCACTTTTTTAGCAGCTTTAAGCCCAAACTGGCATCTAAGGACACAGGTGTGGAATTCTGCACAGCACACTGTCTTCAACAGGTACCTGGTGTCAGAGAATGAGGGATTGTTCCTCCCCTCACACCACCCTGTCTCTCTTTTCACACCCAATTCTGTTCCCTGACACTGCCAACCCCCTGCTGTTGGCAAACTGCTTCTTGAGGAATTACCTGTGGTGTTTAACCCTCACCTCCACACTCCCACTGAATCAGAGCTCTGCACTGCTCCCCGACATTCACTGGACAACATTCCCCACGTCCCTGAGAGGGGAGAAGCAACGGAGTGTATGGAAAGCTGCAGGAGCACAGTAAAGAGTGAGGACATCACTGGACAGGCAACATTCAAATAAAGGCAGAATTAATGATTCTCATTAGATAAACACATCAAGGTTAAGTTTTATCTTAAAAAATTGCAAGTCTACCAGGAAGTAGGTTTATTTAATGACATTGTTCTTCAGAAACCACTTATTTTAAAAGCTTCTCCTCTCTGGGTAGTTCTAATTCACAAATAATTCAGGGCTTGCTTTGATTAAATAATTCAAACACAAAACCAACTCCATTCTGACCAAGTACTTCTAGCTTTAAAAACAGTTCCAGAAAAACACTAATCATCCTAGCAATGCAAACACAGGTTTTCCCAGCTCTGTTCCTGGTCAGAAAAAGGCACATGCTTGCTCTCAGTGAGTTCAAGTCCAACACAAACAGCTCAGGACCACCAAGCTCATGGCTGACGTCCCCATCAATGTCCCTGAAGGGCTCGAGCTGACCACAGCTCACCCAACACCCACCCACCTCCTACCCAGTCCTTCATTTCTACAGGCTTTTGTCACCATCATCCCCCCAACCCTCACATCCAGAGCTGGCCTGTGTTCCATAGCTACAGCAATTCCTCAACCTGGCTAATTCCACACAGGCAGGGGAGGGAGAGTGACCCTGGTCAGGGAATGTGGAGGTAGGCAAGAGCTGAGGAGGAACAGAGTAACTGTAGTATCCACGCAAAATGACCTCTACATCTGTCTGCTGCTGTTCCTGGGAGCCAGACACACCTCAGGGCAACCAGGAATCCATCAGGGCTTCTGTGTTGGATGGAGGGGTCAGATATTGCTCAGAAACCCCTCGGATCCATTGGTTCAGGTAGCACCAATCTACTGGAATCTGCACCTGGTTTGATCCAAGTAAAGGAGTTTCAAGGTTTGGATAAACCACAGTTTGATTTCAGGGTGCAGCTGTTCCAGGCACTGCCACCTGCTCACAGCACAGTCCTGGAGGAGAACAGGCACTGTTACAACACACAGGAAAATGCTTTTCTCCTCATGTGATCACAGAACTGGACAATAGTTTGGGTTGGAAAGGACCTTTTAAATGTCATCCAGTTCCAACCCAGGGACACCTTCCACTAGCCCAGGCTGCTCCAAGCCATGTCCAACCTGGCCTTGGACACTTCCAGGGATGGGGCAGCCACAGCTTCTCTGGGCAACCTATGCCAGGGCCTCCCCACCCTCATGATAAAAAGCATCTTATATATAATCACAACTGACCCTCCTTCATTTAAAACCATCACCCCTTGTCCTATGGCAACAAGCCCTGCCAAAAGGTCATCTCCATCGTTATCAAAGTCCCCTTCAAGGACTGAAAGGTACTGAAGGAAAACATCAGCAGTCAAGTGTTGCTTTTCTTCTTTACTATAGGAAGCAAAGGCGTCTCTGCTGCCTCTTCATCAGCTTCAACATTCCATTTAGAGCCTCCCACCTGATGATTTTTAAAGCAGTTTGAATAACTTCTACTGGGCTCTGTTACTTTGAGTCTGTTCTTGCTGCCTCTTTCCAACACTTTTTTTCCTCTTGCAGAGCTGCCCCAGCAGCTGCAGGATCTCAATGTCCCACAGGTTCTCCATCTCCCTGACAAGGCCTGGCCACCCACACCGGCTCCTTGGGGTGCTTTGATTTGCTGTTTGGTTGGGGTTTTTTAAATTTGAAGTATATTAGTAGTGTCTCTTTTCAGTGGTTTATTAGCTCCTATTTAATCTGGATGCTTTACATCCTCATACACCCTCAAATGACTGAAATAGAACCATTTCTGCTGGAATTAAACCTCGTGTGCGGCAGCTCATTGACACCAAAGTAAGAGATTTATGTCCAACAGAAACCTGCCTTGTCAGGTGCAAGTTTGTTTCTTTTGACAGAAAGAAAAGGCAGCAACTTCCTTCTAAATCTCAACAGCTCCAGTATTGGCTAAATGTAGAGAGAAACAAACCAGTTCACAGGCGAGGGAGGAGATGGAGAATATTGCTGCAAACAAGCTGATGGTGCAAGATTTTTGGCCCTTTTTAGTCTACAGGATAAAAACAGCTACTACTAAAAAGGACAGGAGACACAGTTTTGGCTCAGAACTTAGACTGAAAAATGCTTTCTAAACCCTACTCTAGTAATACTAAGGAATTGGGAATATAAAACAATTCAACATCATGGCAAGCTTAAATACCAACACAGTGGCATTGGGCACTGTAATAAGACAAGAAAGTTGGTAACAAACTACAAGAGACATTGGTTCATGTCTCAAAGTTGAATCAGAAGAAATTACAGAGCAAAAAGAGTCAACTTGTGTCTGGGGAGCAGAGCAGGGGCTGCATGGTCACCAGGCAGCATCCCCTCAACAAGGAGGTGTGAGCACTCAGCAAGGGCACTGCCCCACACTGGCACTCTGGACACTCTGTATTTCACTGATGATGTCCAGAAGCTCTGCCTGCTCCCAGAAAAAGTCTGGACATGTACACATTCCTGCAAAGATACTACCTGGAATTACTCAGTGAGTTCTGCGCTTAAGCTCCTGATATCCAAACCTATCTTGACTGATGTCAAGTTATTCCACATCTTAAATGCCCAACATTATAAACAGTAATAAAATGCACAAAATCATTTTAGTTGTAAAGAAACAAGGTACCAATGAAGCATCTGTCTGTATGGTGAGTGGGTTTATTGGCTCCTCTCAAACACGACTGGTTAAGCTGAATTCGGAGAAGAAAACCAAAACATTCAGAAACTTCTCCTGCCTAAAAATAAAGTGTTAAAAGCAACACACAGAGCAGACACACAGACCTATGAGCTGCACACAGACACCAATAAATATACAGAAATATCACAAGAAAGGATGAGGCTCATCATAAAAGAAAAGTCCCATAACTGCTACCCAGACCAAAGGAAAGGGAAGTGTGTGTTTTTTGCAGGCATGTGCAAGCACATTACAGTGTCATCAAAGCACAACTTTGCTATTATTATTACTTTATGCAGCATTACAAGGTTACTGAGGTGCAGTGTTTAATAGTCTAGTCTACAGCTTTTCCTGACTGGAGGAACGCTCACCAAACTCACCACGAACCCACCCCTCCATGGCATCGCCCACCCCCCAGCCCGCTCCCATCCAGAGCTCCCAGCTGGGAATCAGAAGGACCCACTGGTCCATGACATCCCTCCTGGACACACACAAGCCATGTGAGGACCCACCATCTCCTAAGCCACCCTTGAGACATGCTCCTAAGACTCCTTTGTCTCGATCTTTGGGATGTCTCTACCCCTAAGAGATGACATCCTCCAGTAGCTATGGATTCCTTTGGACATTAACCACGTCCACAGAGCTTCTCCCACACCCCAAACCCCCAACCCCCTCAATATGAAGAGGCAAATCACATTGGCCAAACCCAGCCCAACCCCAGCCTACCAGCTGAATTTGGTGATCGCTCCTCAATGCCTCTCCCTCCAAAGAAAAACACCTTCCTGGTTATTCTTGGTCCTGACTCAGAGAAGCTGATGCTTGAAAGTACCTAAGAGATACCATCAAACACTTGGCATTTTTCAATAATTTATCTTAAATTTGCAGCCACGTACAACTGGAAAATAAAAATCTACAGCACCATCTTCTAAAAAGGCACTTTCTGAGGACTGTCTTGCTTAAAAAAAAAAAATAAAAGTCACTCCAAGTTTTAAACAGTGTAACTGCTTTGTTTGAAAAGGACCCTACAGTAACGACCCGTGGCAGGTGAGGGGGTACCTCAGACAGGATTTGAAAGGCCAGGGCATGTGGGATGGAAAGATGGATGGAGTCTCCCCAACACCCTCATTTCTGCCAAACTGATACTTTGATATTTTCCCTCGCAAGCCTCTCCCTTAGAATTCCTTCCCCTCCACATGCACCTTTGCCTACTCAGGGACAACAGTTCGGGTTTTAGTGTCACACAGATCAGGATTCTTAAGACTCTGCTCGGGAGGTAAAATGTAGGATCCTGTATCCATCTCACTCACACCTCAACTACAGAAAGTACAAAATCTTCTACCAGCAGAAAGCATCAAAGAGCTCAACCTCTAACCATGATATTGTATAAAAACCAGGAGTGAATTGGCTAAGTGAAGTTTGATTTCAACACGTGCCAAAATAAAAATGACATTCTGACACCCAGCATCAACCTAAAGTACCATCTTTGGGTAGAAAAAGACAGGAATCTTTCCCTTTGATTTTTTCAATAGCTCCAACCAACGTGCCAGTAGCAGCCACAAAACCCCACGGCACTGAAAGGGGCAGAGCATCAGCCTGGCCTGACCAGAGACCATGACAGCCATTTAGAAACAACCACCTTTGAAAACTGAATCTACAGGTCCGACACACATAATCTGAGCTTCTGATTTCTTGGTTATAAAAGTGCTTCGAGAAAGGTTCTGAACCCTCAGTTCAAAAAACAGGGAAAATATCAGAACGGGACAAGATATGAAGAAAGTGTAGAAAAACAAAAGGCCTCAAGCTTGAGCTTGGAATTTCACCAGAGTGAACTTTAAGACTAGTAGAAAACCAGTATTTGTAGCTGGAATTTGTACAGCAGATGACTGTCTGGTATTTCATGTTGAGCATTTTTTAGGACAAGAATTCATACATGAGTAAGTGAAAATCATTTAGGACCAAGAGCATCTTGAAATAATTTGACTGACAACTTCCAGAAACCCATTAACTCCTGAAAACCATTTCTGTGGCCAAACAAACTTCCAGAGGGATGCTGGAATGAACCCTATAAAAATAACCTTTGGACACGTGTAACCAGATGACACATTGAACAGTGACACAGCGATCCTGAGTCAAATGGCCACGGCTGAAACCCCCACCAAGGAGGAAAGGGGACTTAGGGAGCCACTCGTTCTGTCTGCAGATGTCACAAAACATTCCAGGATTCCCTCCAACTCTGGATCTACCAGTGGCCAGATGGCAGCTTTCGGCACAGCTGGCACCAGGTGAGGAGGGGCACTGACAGCACCCAGGGTCCATCCCCATGGCCAGCACCCTTCCAGCAATACCCTGCAGCCACTCCTGGCCCAGCCCTGGGGCTGCTCCCACCATGGGAGCACTTAGTGGCACTTGTTAAGCCCAAAAGAGGTCTCAGTGTCTGAGGAAACAGGAACTGCCTTCCCCAACAGGCATAAACCCGGTGTCTGCAAAGCAAGAATCATCAGCCTGTGCCCACGCCCCTCCCTGGACTATCCACAGCCAGCTCCTGCCAGGAGAGGGAGGATCTGCTGTGCCACTCAAGACTTCCTCAAACGGCACATAAAATTTGAGATTTTTTTTTTCTTTTTAAAGGAGAGCAGGTACAAAAATAAAAGAAATCCATATACTCTGAAAATATACTGGAAACTGCCACCACAGATGAGGTACCATTTATCCCAACCCCCCACCCCCGAACTGCAAACATCAAAATATATATGTTTTTAAACAAAAGAAGAATATCTGGCTATTTAATCTCAGTTAAAATGACAGCACCCTTTGTTACACTTGATATTTCACACCATTATTTCTCTTTTGAAAAAAAAACCCCAAGATATCTAACTAACCTTGATTCCTTGCTTTTCTCCTCATTCCTTAGTGCAGTAATTGTCCATCTCCATTTAAATAAATATAGCAGCTACAGCATCATAAATGTGTGGCCCTCACAACGTCAGTAACTTGATATCGTAATACAAAGAAGTATCGGCACTTGACGTAGATATTTGCAAAACCAAGAAGAGAGATTAAAACTTCCAAATACTCTTCACATGAAAACCAGGTACAATGTTACCTTGACAACTGAAGCCACTTTGCCAGTGAAGGTTCTTTAGTTTTTGGTGAAAGTAGCGAGCATAAAAGCTTCTCAAATCCGAGTTGCCGAGCGTGGGTGGGATGAGAAGCATCCAGCAGCTTTGAAAGGAGAGTCAAAAGGCTTTGTATAAAGGAATTTTCACCTAAATGCCAGAATTCCACAAGAACTCCTTGTAAAACAGAGAATTTTTTTAAAAAAAATATTTTAAAACAGATTTCTGTAAAAAGCATAAGCTGAACCTTTTACAGACGGCACAGGTAGAGACTTAAGAAGAAAACAGGTCACAGACTGGGAAAAACATCTGAGAGACTTACTGAGAAACCCCCTTGCTCAGAGGACTCTGTCCCACCCACCTCCCTGCACCAGGTTTGTCTGAAGGTGCTGAGAGGGAATAGCCCTGGCTCCAGGGGTTCCTGATCCCCTGGGATCTGCTCAACCACCCCAACCACCCCCCACCTCCTCTCTGAGCACCCCCAGCCACTGCCCACCCTCACGGCTGTTTTCAGTGCAATTTTAACTTTGCCAAGTTAGTCTGTTTGTTACTTTCCTTGATTTTGGGAGATAAAATAAGTATCTACACTACCTGTTAGTAAAGCTCTTGCAGACAGTTGTGAGCAGCACTACGAACATTTCCATACAATATACAAATGCACAAAATACAGTACTTGGTTTTCTGGCAGAAAAAAGGGAGGTTCATGCCTGGTGAAGCAAAACGGGCTCAGATTTTAGGCTCAAAATACAGTATATTGGCAAACAGTGGATTTGGTGAGAAAGAGGAGAGAAGCTACTTAGACCAACCCACTGGTTTTCATGTGAGAGCAGGTGGAGGTCAGGAGGGCTGGGATCACAGCAATGCCCATACAAACATCTGCAGTAAATATACTATGAACCAGTGCAAATAAAAACAGTCAAAAATGCAGTTCACGAGTTTACAAAGTGCAAAACTCCCCAGTCCCCTCGTTGAATAAATGCTTGTCTCTGACATCTTAAACATTGGTTTTAAAGTGGAATGAAAGAGTCCCATCGGTTTGTTTCACATTTCAGTGATTTATCATGTTAGAACTATCCCAGCCCTCTTTATTTGCAAAGTGAAATGAAGTTACCAATAACTTAATTTTAAAAGGAAAGTCATTATCAAAGAGGAAAAAAGCCTAAAAACTTTTATTAATTCCAGACATTTTACTGATGTCAAATAGGTTTAACTAAGCACGTAAAAACTGAGATCTTAATACAAAACCCTTTCCATTTAATTCAAATATGCTCCACATTTCAAAGCCAAAAATAAGGCCAATTCCTTTGTTAAATCAAAAGACTGCAGCGACAAGTAAAGCTTGCAGAAGTCTAGAAGCATTTTTGTAATTTTTTTTTTTTTTTGATTTAAAAAAGGAAAATTCAAGATTCCTTCTGACTATAAAACTTTCCTTTCAAAATTAAGGCTTTTACTTTGTCCTTTTAAAATCCTGGAGGTGTCCATTCTCCCACGGTCCGTGGTACAGACACTGCTTCAGTACAGCTCAATGGACACAGTTTTTCTTTAGAACGCTTATTGCACTAAAAGATAGCAAAACAAGTTGTCAGTTTCTTTTTTAAAAATAAACATGGTTACACTTCTAAAAAATAAAAAGTTGATGTTGACCATATGTTCTGTAATAATTAAATTAAAGCATTATTATTACTCTAATAAATATAAAAGAAACAAAAGGAAGCTAAACTTCAAACACACATACATATGAATCACATTAAGGTGTGAGAGGCAGCAAGTAAACTAGCAGGTTTCTTTTTTTTTTCCAAAAAGACCTTAGCTCTAAAGTTTCAGTTCTGGTGGTTACTGTATGTCATCCCAGAAAACCTGGGACATTGGATCTCACGTGAAGCTTCAACAGATTGGACTTGCCAGATAGGAAAAAATTGAAACTTTTGGACTAGGTGAAACAGCAGCTTTAGTAAATTCCCCGGGGAGCAAGAAGAGTTGGGTCACTACTGCCTGCACATGAACCACGAGCTTCTTGGATTGCTTTTGAAAGGGAACTCTTGGAGCTGAGAACTCCAAAGCTGTGAGAAAAGACACAAAGGCAGCCGTTGGCTAAATTAGGTTCAAATTATTGGATTAGTGTGCAAAACTTCTTCCCCCCTCTCTGTTTCCTAACTAGTGCTGCCCATTCCAATGCACTCGGATATGTTCACATTCGAATGCTCGATGGCAATACTGGGAGAAGGATTCCTCAATGCACGGGGGTTCAAAACTTAATTATTTTCTTTTTTTTTGCACACTTCCCTCCCTCCAAACAATCACTGTGATTGTTCCTAAAAGGTGTTTTGCTTTCTGCTTTAAATTCCACAATAGATTTTAGTTTATTATTACTATTTTNAGATTTTTGTTTTTTTTTTCTTTTTTTTTTTTTTTGCAACAATAGTTGTGCTGCCGAGCAACTTGAGGTAAAGGCAGAAGAGGGTTAAACTACGAGAAATAATAATTAAAAAAAAAAAAATGTCGGCGGTGCTTCCCACGGGAGCCCGCCCCAAAAAAGCAGTTGGCTGGTTTCATATTGCATAATAGTGCTGTGTTCCTGGATGAAGTAAACAATCTTCCTCGTGTCAATTTAAGGGTGAGCCTCTCGCCCCTGCACAGCGTCAGCTCCAGCACGATGGGAGGCACAGCCCCTAAACCAACCCCCTGGAAACATACATTGTATGTGGCTTAAGTTCTCAGTTCTCCTCTCGGTGAGTGTCTCCCGGGTCATTGACTTAAGCGAAGTACATCGTGCGTAAGGTGTCTTGGTGAATCTGTACAGCCTTCGCCAGGGCCTGGGGGTCTCGCCCGTTGCTCTGTCCTGACACGTGGCTCCCTTCAGCACTGCAGGGAATGAGGGAGAGACAGGCAGGGCTGTCAGCTGTACTAATTCGGATCAAAAAGCTGCTTTCACATCTCTTCTGACAGAATCACAGAGTCACTGAGGTTGGAAAAGACGTCCAAGAGTCCAACTGTGCCCAATGCCCACCTTGTTCCCCCAGCCCAGAGCACTGAGTGCCACATCCAGGCCTTCCTTGGGCACCTCCGGGTGGGGGGACTCCAAACCTCCCTGGGCAGCCCCTGCTAAGGCCTCACCACCCTTTCCATGAAGAAATTTTCCCCAACATCCAACCTGTATCTCCCCTGGCACAGCCTGAGGCCGTTCCCTCTCCTCCTGTCCCTTGTTCCCAGGAGCAGAGCCCGACCCCCCCCCAGCTCCCCTCTCCTGTCAGGGAGTTGCAGAGCCAGAAGGTCCCCCCTGAGCCTCCTTTTCTCCAGGCTGAGCCCCCCCAGCTCCCTCAGC
>VYXB01004999.1:1095398-1117410 GCA_013397135.1 Pachyramphus minor | reverse complement strand
TTTTTTTTTGATTTAAAAAAGGAAAATTCAAGATTCCTTCTGACTATAAAACTTTCCTTTCAAAATTAAGGCTTTTACTTTGTCCTTTTAAAATCCTGGAGGTGTCCATTCTCCCACGGTCCGTGGTACAGACACTGCTTCAGTACAGCTCAATGGACACAGTTTTTCTTTAGAACGCTTATTGCACTAAAAGATAGCAAAACAAGTTGTCAGTTTCTTTTTTAAAAATAAACATGGTTACACTTCTAAAAAATAAAAAGTTGATGTTGACCATATGTTCTGTAATAATTAAATTAAAGCATTATTATTACTCTAATAAATATAAAAGAAACAAAAGGAAGCTAAACTTCAAACACACATACATATGAATCACATTAAGGTGTGAGAGGCAGCAAGTAAACTAGCAGGTTTCTTTTTTTTTTCCAAAAAGACCTTAGCTCTAAAGTTTCAGTTCTGGTGGTTACTGTATGTCATCCCAGAAAACCTGGGACATTGGATCTCACGTGAAGCTTCAACAGATTGGACTTGCCAGATAGGAAAAAATTGAAACTTTTGGACTAGGTGAAACAGCAGCTTTAGTAAATTCCCCGGGGAGCAAGAAGAGTTGGGTCACTACTGCCTGCACATGAACCACGAGCTTCTTGGATTGCTTTTGAAAGGGAACTCTTGGAGCTGAGAACTCCAAAGCTGTGAGAAAAGACACAAAGGCAGCCGTTGGCTAAATTAGGTTCAAATTATTGGATTAGTGTGCAAAACTTCTTCCCCCCTCTCTGTTTCCTAACTAGTGCTGCCCATTCCAATGCACTCGGATATGTTCACATTCGAATGCTCGATGGCAATACTGGGAGAAGGATTCCTCAATGCATGGGGGTTCAAAACTTAATTATTTTCTTTTTTTGCACACTTCCCTCCCTCCAAACAATCACTGTGATTGTTCCTAAAAGGTGTTTTGCTTTCTGCTTTAAATTCCACAATAGATTTTAGTTTATTATTACTATTTTTTTTTTTTTTGCAACAATAGTTGTGCTGCCGAGCAACTTGAGGTAAAGGCAGAAGAGGGTTAAACTACGAGAAATAATAATTAAAAAAAAAAAAATGTCGGCGGTGCTTCCCACGGGAGCCCGCCCCAAAAAAGCAGTTGGCTGGTTTCATATTGCATAATAGTGCTGTGTTCCTGGATGAAGTAAACAATCTTCCTCGTGTCAATTTAAGGGTGAGCCTCTCGCCCCTGCACAGCGTCAGCTCCAGCACGATGGGAGGCACAGCCCCTAAACCAACCCCCTGGAAACATACATTGTATGTGGCTTAAGTTCTCAGTTCTCCTCTCGGTGAGTGTCTCCCGGGTCATTGACTTAAGCGAAGTACATCGTGCGTAAGGTGTCTTGGTGAATCTGTACAGCCTTCGCCAGGGCCTGGGGGTCTCGCCCGTTGCTCTGTCCTGACACGTGGCTCCCTTCAGCACTGCAGGGAATGAGGGAGAGACAGGCAGGGCTGTCAGCTGTACTAATTCGGATCAAAAAGCTGCTTTCACATCTTTTCTGACAGAATCACAGAGTCACTGAGGTTGGAAAAGACCTCCAAGAGTCCAACTGTGCCCAATGCCCACCTTGTTCCCCCAGCCCAGAGCACTGAGTGCCACATCCAGGCCTTCCTTGGGCACCTCCGGGTGGGGGGACTCCAAACCTCCCTGGGCAGCCCCTGCTAAGGCCTCACCACCCTTTCCATGAAGAAATTTTCCCCAACATCCAACCTGTATCTCCCCTGGCACAGCCTGAGGCCGTTCCCTCTCCTCCTGTCCCTTGTTCCCAGGAGCAGAGCCCGACCCCCCCCCAGCTCCCCTCTCCTGTCAGGGAGTTGCAGAGCCAGAAGGTCCCCCCTGAGCCTCCTTTTCTCCAGGCTGAGCCCCCCCAGCTCCCTCAGCTGCTCCTCATATGACTCTCCAGACACTTCACCAATGTTCAGCAGAGCAACAGAGCACCAGGAAGAGAACTGAATACTGAGGAAAATCAACTCTTCTATTCTCCCAGCAACCTTGAGGCTTTTCACAAATCCCTTCACCGTGGCTGCTCAGCCTGTTCATCTAAAAATAAGCCTGTTACAAATACATTGATGTCTTGAAGGTTATAAAATATTTCTGACGTACAGAGTTAGGTAAGTGGAAGCACTTAACATTTGGTTCATTCATGACAACTCGGATCCTAAAGCAAAAAACTAAACGCTTCGCTTGATTCCCTCAGACCACGTCAAAGTCATAACAAAACACCTCAGTGAACTAAATTTGATTCTTTTAATCTGAGCATTATTCCACAGAATCCACCAACCTGCCCTCAGCTGATGCAGAGCAGCAGCTGTCAGCAGTGATGATCTTAAGACTGGTCCCAGAGGTCACAAAAACTAAATGCAAACCCAGGTGGGTTTGTTTTTAACCGCAGTCAGGTGGCTTTAGGCATGACAGTGGAACAAAGGTCAGTGGGGACTCAAACCTGAGCCCAGAGTCACTCACCTGTCGTGTTCCTTGTCCACGAGGTGGTACCTGGCCCGGAATGCCACCAGGTGAGCGTAGTAGGCCGGGGCTGGGATGGACACGGAGCGGGTGCAGCGCACGTAGGTGTGGCACAGCTGGTACGTGAGGAGCTGCAGCTCATCCGCAGTGAAACAGTTGTCATCCCACAGGACGTGGTAGTGGGAGGGCCGGCTGGTACCCTGTGAGAGGGGAACATCCATTCACTCACCTGGGTTCCATACAAACAGGTCACATGAAGTTCAGAAAGGGTCAGACTGTCCAGTCTGACTCCTACAGAACAGCAGCCGAAGAACATTCAGTCTCACATCAGCCCTAAATGCACTTAAAGATAAATAAGTAACATTTACATGGTTATACTGTTCTAATTATTCTTGCTTGGAGAAAACCCCACCTGCCTCCTACATGACCTACACCTGCTCCCAACACAACCAAACATATCATTACACCACTTCTTACCTACCTTCAGGTAAACTGTTTCTCACCAAGACACATTTCCCAGAGAAATATCTGCTGCTTTTACTTCTTTCCAATTCCTGAGCATCCTAATTTCAAGTATGAACACTAGAAACTGCAGTTTAAGCAATATCCTGATACAAGTAGCAAGATTAACTTTCAGAAATAAAAAAAGATATCAAAAAAAAGTGACCTCTTTAGAATAAACTTTAAAAAGCATCACTTACCATCAGTGCAAGTTTAAAGGTGCAGAAGATACCACCACCTCTTAAGCAAATAACAGTCCCAAAATAATGTGATCTCATATAAAACTGAGCTAAAATGACATTTCCCTCCTAAATAACCGCAAACAGGTGTCACAAAATGGAGAAAAACAACACGTTCTGAATTCACATTTACTTACAAAGAAGCAACTGTACCTGTATTCCAGCATGGCTACAGAGGTAAAAATCGAACTCGTAGGGGTGTGTGATGTCTGTATCTACAGTTGTCCCCGCTGGAATATTGCCACTCCGTCCGACCTGGGGAAAAGGTTTGTTCAGTGCAGCCTCAGCTGTTCACAAGCTCAACTCTAAGGGAAAATGCAGCTTTCTATTCACCACTGGCAAGGATTTCGTGCATGAAGTGCCTCAGGAATGTGCCCCTACAGCAGCCTTGGAGGTTTGACAAGGACACTGGATGGCTCCCCAGCACCTCAACACTGCACCTACAGCACTTCAGAGCTTTCCTCCTCAGACTCAAGAGCTGCACAGGCATTTGTATTTAGAATTGTCAGCTTGGATGGGCTGACTCAGAAAAAAGGCTCCAACATTTTGTACTTTCTTCTGTTCCAATTGCTGGGGATTGGTCCTGGTTACTCACAGGAACATCAGCTCCAGTGGGGATGTGTGGGGTTTTTTAACCTACTTAGGTCAATGATTTTTCGATTTGGGGCCACATTATCAGTCCAACCCTTCCCCAAGTGCACAGACAACCAGATGGACAGAGAAGCCCACACTATATTTCCTGCAGCAGCATAAGAGCTTGGCATGAAGCTTTCCCATAAGGCTTCTAGGAGAGGGCAGTGATTACCCTTTCTGTTCTGTCAGCACAGAACAACCGCGTATGGTGTCGCTTCTGCACCACGATGTAGGTTATCCCAGGCTGGTAATCCTTCTCCAAACTGATGCAGGCTTCTCTAATGGCCAGCAGCTCATAATACAAAACCTATGAGCACAAGAACAGAACAGTTCAGTTTTTCCTTCCATTGCATTCTACACACACCACCTAATAAAGGGGCTGTAGTTAACACCAAGTGCAACTTTGCTTTAGTAATCTTAGGAAGCACCTAGAAATATGTGTTTTCTTAATTCCAGGACTTCCCCTTCCCAGACAGGAAAGAAGCAGCAACTCTTCTTACCCAATGTGATTAAGAAATTCTCAACCTCAAAGGCTCAATTACTTTGTGCCATCTTGGTGTAAATGCAAGCAACTCAAACTGCACAAAGTGAGACCTGGAGTTCCCACGGAGTAACAAAACCCTCCAAGGAACCCCCAGCTGAACCAACCTGTCGGAACTGTCCCTCGGAGACCCCGTCCCTGTAGAAGATGATCCGGGTGGGCTTGAACCGTGTTGACTTGTAGAACTGGATGAGCAGCTCCCTGACCATGGAGGCCAGGTCCTGGATGATCTCCTGCCGGGGCCGCTGCACCCTCACCGTGGCACAGTACCGGCTGGGATGGGCGTCCATGCTGCCTACAACCTGCGGGGACAGCACGGGAGTGAAGGCTTCAAGATCCAACCCATCCCAAAAAATTAACAGCAAAAAAGCCAACAGCAGGGATTTGCAAGTAAAAGATGCTTACGTGAAACAAGAGTAGCACTTTACACTAGAAACCTGGCGTAGGTAAAGGTTCAGCACCTTCTGAGAAGCGGTGACAAAAATTGTCCCCAAGCACCCAGAAATGCATCTACAGAATTTGCCTTCTCTGTCCCACACCTCATTAATACACCTTCTTATAATCCAGACAGACTTTTTCCTGTGAAGTTTTCTCACTGAGGCCAAACACCTCAGTTTCCCTCAGTCACTCTAAACAAAGACACAGTTTCTGTAACTGCAACCAATGGCATCTAAAACACCAAGGGGAGAAAATAGAAGAGGACTGACCAAGCCTCCAACCAGCACCTTCATCTCCTGGACTGTACCAACACAAAAGGTAAGAAGTATCAAAAATATTTCTGCCAAACCAGGCTTCAAGTTACATTTTTTTCCTTTAAAAAGACAAAGTTGTTATTAGCTAACATCACCAAGCTGCATTATTTCCTTGAGAGCATTTTTGCAGAAATACATTATTTAACAATGCTATCTTACCTTGATTTAAAAATCAAAGAGCTAAGAAACCAGACTGAAGTATCAAACATTGTTTTTTCCTTTTAAAGACATGACTTTTAATATCATTGGGAATGTGTACAAAGAACTGGCATAAGCCCTGACAGGTATTTGACACAGACATAGTCCATGAGTTGTATTTAGTATTCTAACATTTACCCAAGATGAAAAAACACGTTAATGTAATAAAACTCACAGCAGCGATGGAAGGCTTCTTTCCATCTCCAGCTGGAGGGTGAGTGACATCAGCTCCCAAAAAGATCACTGGCTGCTGGAACACAGAAGGTCTTCAAAAAGAAAAAAGTGCTAAGTCACACTCGTAGCTGAGCAGCTGCCACAAGGTCATTGCTCACGGGGGGTTGTTTCTGTCTCAGCCTCACAGGTACCGGGACCAAGGCTCAACAAGGGGGTCTCTGTGCACAGGAGGTGACCCTGGAACCCACCCCAGCAGAGAGTCCAACACACACTGGGAGCACATGGCCAGAACTGGGGCAGGATTCTGGTGGGGAACAGCCAGGGAGCTGTTCCAGGGCGGATTCCAGTGGGGAACAGCCAGAGAGTTACACCTCAGTGGTACATCAGCTGCTCCAGAGCCTGCAACGCTGCAGGTGATCACTGCAGGGCCTGGAGATCTCCCAAGCCCCACTGTGGTACAGTGTCAGCCCTGCAGCTGGGAGCAGTGGCACACATGTTACTCCAGCTCACAGGACTTGAGCAGCAGGATGGTCTCCCAGGGCCTTTAAAATACCCTCCCACACACCACTGCTTCACATTTCAACTTTGATACTGATCAAACTTGGCTTAAGACCGAACTCACAGGCCAACAACCACTCAGCACCTGTGCTGGAAGGAATTAGTTCTACCTCAAATATCATGTACTATTACCAGAAGAATGTTTCCACTTAAAACTCGGCCACATTTAAATTTTGGGTGCTAAGTAGCAAAAGTAACCACATCTGTTAAGAGAAAGCCCAAGTCAGTCTCCAGAGTCTTACCGTTGATGAGGTACAAGGATGTTGTTGATTCCTCCTAGTTTAACATTGATCTTCAGGCACAGATTTGAGAGGGTCTGTGGAGATGTTTTAATGACGTTCTTGACCTGAACACACTGTGTGGCCATTCCCAACAACGTATCTCCCACGCGCTTCACCTCCGCTGAGAAGCAAATAGGAGGAGACAACCTGAGTCCATTTGAGGTTATTGCTGCATTTTGGTCTCAGATAAGTCACAATTATTTCAGTGCACATACCCTGCAGTAACTTTCAACTTATCTGCATGCTCAGACCTGCTTCCAATTTACCTTCAGACACAAAACACTGGTTTCTAATGCCTAAAGAATGGTCCTGCATAATTTTCTAACATACACTGGGCTAGAGCAAATTTCTCCCAGTGACACCTGACCAGACAGGTAGAGACAGAGCTGTGCCCTTACCATACACGGGTGTCTTCCCGGGCAGGATGACAATGATGAGCTGAAGCCCCGAATAGGTGTTCTTGAGGTGTCGGAACATGGGCTCCACACTGTCTGCACCCTGGGCGTACTTGCAGAAGCAGGGCTGGCCCTGGATGGGCATCCCGGCGTCCTTGGAGATCTTGCGCAGCTGGTCTGTGAAACCCCTGAAGAGAAGCACATTTTTGGATTTTTGCAGTAGCAGCAGCACACAATAACTGAAGTAGGAGGGGACCAAAGAACTGTGGTAGTCAAATGATAACAATTCCAAGTAGCTTTTTAAGGAAACATTCACTGTGTGGAGGCTGTGCAGCTGCGAAACACCACAGGCCAGAACAGGGGGGAAAACCCTAAAACAATTAGATACCTCAAGTATTTCATTCAAGATACCAGAAGGGACAGGACCAACATCCCATGGGGTTCCCAGGCCCAGTGTTTTGACTACAGCTTCCAGCAAGGAAGCAAACCAGCCTGGATGCTTGTCTGTAACACCTCAGATGATTAACCCAGGTAAAGTGCTCATTAGAAATCCTGTACTCATGTTTCACTTCATTAAGAGAACAGTCCAAAGCCTGAACCACAACATGCCTTACTTCAATATTTCTTCTCTGCATTGTCTCTGTGTTGCAAAGCAAGCTATAGCCCACATCTTGATCTCCACACCAGTGTGGAACTGCTTCCCTCTCATGTCCCACACTCCATGGCTTGGGGTTGCCACAGTTCGATTCTGGGGAAACAAAAGCAACAGACACTCAAGTGGCTGAAAAAGAAGCTGCCTGTGCTATCTGCAGTTTCAGGATAACAAGAAAGGATTTATCATTCAAACTCTGATCCCTGTTTAGTCAAGGTGCACAGGAAATCCCTCCTCAACATGGAAACCAGAGGAAAAGCCAAAGCCTCACCCGTCCCCCATACTGCAGCATCGGGGCTGGGAGCACACGCCCCGTCACATGGGCCATCTCATCCCGGACCTTGAACTGGAACTCTTGGACAAATGGATCTGCATCATAATTTGCACTTCTCACCTAGAAGAGATTCTCCATGTTACAGAAGTATCTGATTATAATTCATATAACAAACAACAGACTAACAGGAACACTGCAGAAATGTTCTACAACAACTCCGCTGGAAAAGGCTCCAATTTAACTGCTCAACACAATCCCCAGTAAAAACAATTACTACCATGAGTTATCTTGAATGACATGGTTTTTTGTTCCTACTTGTTACTGAAGCACTTATTTGTAGTTTGCCTATTCAAAAGCATTTTGTTTTGCTCACAGTTAACAAAACACCTACTTGGAATTAATTGTAGAGATGATAATGCAAGAGCCTGTACTACAGACTCACGCTACTGTTGAAGGCTATTTTAAATAAATCCTATTAAGAAGGTAGTTCCAATCTGTTAAGTTAAAGGACAAGAAGGAATGAAAAGCCTAGGTTGGCATAGAAGAAGTTTTGCATTGCTGTAATCTAGCCCAGTGTCACCCTGAGCTGGGCTCAGAACTCACCAATCTGCTGATTTCCTCCTGCCTGTCTGGGGCAGATCTGGCTGTGGCTTTTATCATGGTCGAGGTCTGATTGTCCGTGAGCTTCTTGATGCACCTCTGGCCAGCCACGATGTTACACACCTGAATGGGAAACCAGAGGCAGTAATTCACAACAGGAGCACTCAGACCCCACCACACACACACAATACCATGCTGTCACTATAAACCACAAACCCAACGTGTCAAAGCAACTGCATGTTCTGTCTTGTAGTTCTAAACCTTAAAGCACTTTAAGATACAGACAGTCTCCAGTGAAATTAGAGTAATGAATATGTAAATCTGCAAACAAGCTCATACTGCAAAGGGCACTGACTCTTAACATTTTGCAAACTGATAGAACCCACTCAAACCCTTCTGATTTGTCAGAGTAAGGCCCTTACTTCTAAAGGCAGGTAGGTGTGTTTTTGCTCTTGTCCCACTTGCAGACAAGGAAGGTGAGGGTATTTCAGCTGGAGGTTGTATTTCTCTCTGAAATACTGTGCTACTGTCCTCTCCACAGTCTGGCCATTTTCCAGCTGCAAAGGAAAGCTGAAAAGACACACATTTTAGTAAAATCTTAGTTGCCAAATACCATCATCTCCAAAATCAATGAAACATCAGGTGCTGTTGCACACTCAGTGTGAAGCCATCACACTCTTCATGCTCTGCCAAAAAGCCTCTTACGTTTGATGACTTGCAGGTCGTCTCGTTACGTTACAGACACGGTATTTCCTTCTCATCGTCCCACAGTGAGTCACTTCTACCTTCAGACCTGCAGGGAGGCATCAAAACCTGGCGTCACAACTACCCAAAAGTGTGCACAGGAGACAGAGGGTTTCAAATGATAGAACACAACAGCTTTGGGGTCAGCATCAAATAGCATAAACATAAGGAATTATTATTCTCCAAACACTCTTGCTTTCACTATAATTTGAGTTCTGACTAATCCTGATTACTACCCTCAAAAAGAAATTATGATTATAACACTTAAATGTTCAGTCTTCAGCACTTTCATTTAACAGGCACTGACTGCACCTGGAGGCCTGTTTTCCCCATATCCTCTTGTTCTCACTCTCAATCTTGTACAAACCTCTTCAAACTACCAGTTCCAATGTAACTGAAATCAAAAGGGCAAACTCAAATTTCTATTTTATGGTCTTCCCCTACCCTCCCCTACCTTTATGGCCACATTCAGCCTGTAACTTTCTTTAATTTCACTGTCCAGGTTTTGCTTTAGATTTTGAGCATCTCATCTCAAAGCACTACAGAGCAGAGGCTCTCCAGATTTATCTCTACCCATGATAAACGTGACAGTGGCAGCTCCAAAATCAGGCCCCCACGTACCAGAGAGCAGACTGTGTTTGGTTTACTGGGGACACAGACATCCCAAAGAAGCATCAACTGTACTTCTTTGCTCCCTGACAACATTAATTGCATCAATAACATCAGTATTACTCAGAGGACAGTACAGTCAAAAATAAACTACCACTGTCCTGACAGAGCATTAAGAGAAAACAAAGAAAAGAAACCACGGGGCACTGTGACCACAGAAATGGGCTGTGAACACATATCTGGAATCCATCTCTGCTCTGCCACTACCAAGGCACTGCCCTCCCAGGGTGCTGCTCACACACTGCCAGTGCTGTAATGAAGGGTTTGTTTCGCTGTATGTGGTCACACCCTGCCTGGATTTCCCAGATCCTACAGCAGCAAAGACAAGTAGTATTTCAAAAGGTAGTATTTCAGTATTTTCTGACTCTGGTAACAGAGTTTCTGAGGCACTTGAGATCAAGCAGAGAGGCAGCTCCTCACTCTCCAGTTACTCGTCCTCCAGAACAAAGACAGATAAATGTAAAAGGAGGCATGTTAGGACTACTACAAAACAATTCCTTTAAGCTTTTTTTCACTAATGACTATGCTATGAACACATCTCCTTATGACTAGAGTTCAAATTTACTTTTTAGCTGCCCAGTATTTCAGTAGAGTCTAATCTTGCATCAAGTGTTTAAGAGTTGAGCTCCTTCAAGGCTCCTCTCTCTGCAAGTTACTCTGGAATGAAGGATATGGGAAAATGCAAGCCCAAGTAGCATATATGGAGTGAAACCACTCAAACCAGCAGCTTATGCAATTCCTTTGGAATGGAATTTGGCCTTCAGCTGCAAGTGGTACTTGTTTTTCCACAAGGCCATCAGTTATTAGAAGCCACTGCAACAGCACTCTTTCAAAGAATCAGTGTCAGCCTTGAGATCAATGTTCACTTTGCCACAGGATCTGAACAGCAGGAGCCCACACACAATGCCAGGTGGCCTCGGGGACCCTGGCTTAGGAGGGGTTGGCACCAGCCACTTACTTCTGCCCAGGCAATGAACAACATGCTCTCTCTTTCCCTCTAAGCCATTGGGAATGTTTTTCAGCTTTCATTTCCGCAGAGCTGCATTGTTTCATTCAGGATTAGGACTGCAAGCATGGATACTGCAATTCCCTTGGCAGTTCCAGGCCCCTGTGATGCATGCTAGACAGGCTTCCAGTTAAAACAAATCCCTCAGGATTACTTTGATTGTGTTACCTGGGACTAAACAGCCCCATTTCTACTCACCCTTTATCTCTTTGGTGAATTTTACCCGATGAGAATCAGTCAGAGGTCTTGGTTGTTCATCAATATTATGAATGTCAAGGACTTCACACATGAACTGAATTACGGGTTGTGCTTTGTAGAAGGCAGTGGCAGAAACTACAAAGAGCAAAACATTAAGTGTTAAAAAAAAAAAAGCCCAAAACCCAGTCAGAGTGTTGTGAAGCAGTACATAAATGAAGGCTTCTTAGAATGCCACGTAAACCTCAAGAAAAATGCTTGTTTAAAAACAGCAAACCCTGCCACAGTGAAGTATCTAAACGCCAGTGGAGGGCCCAGGGTGACACATCAGTCTCCAGCACAGTCATCCTGCTACTGCTTTGCATTTCAGGGGTTTGAAGGGTTTCCCCAGAGAACATATATTTCTAGAGAGCTGCAATGCCCCAGAGAGACATTCCCCTTCACCTCTGTATGGAGCTGCAGACACAGGATTAATATCTCTCTACTGCACTTTTTAATATTAAAAGCTAACATTATTCAACATGCAATATAATTCTGTCAATTATACAATCTACTCAATTACTGAACCAATATTTGGTAGAGCCATGAGCACTGCCTTGACTACACACAAACTGTGTTGGTGTAGTGGGGAGTGCAATCCTTGATCCACTCCAGTCTCTGACCCTTGGAGTTGCAAATTTTCAGTGTGAAAGCTCAGTATCTCTGATGTTTTATTCTGCTCCAAGATGGATGCGAAACACAACCTGACTGTCTCACCTAGAGCAAGACAGACCATTTACCTTGGGTTTATAGAGCATTTCAGACAGTGAGAACTGAATGTGAATCAGAGGAAACTTCAGGAAGCACCTGCACCTCCACCACTGGCACTTTCCAGTGGGGGTTTAACAACTAAACTCGAGTGCTCACGCAGGAGTCTCACACAGGCACCAGTTGCTCTCAGATCCATTCATCTGGGACTCAATACAGTGGAGCAGAGCAGATCTGCTTTTGCATAAGAAAGCCCAACCCAATCAGCCCTATTCACAGAAGTGTCTGGGATATGTTTTACAGAGTTTTCTTGGAAATACTGAGCACTACTCGCTGTGTACAGCTGCACAGAGACAACCTGCCCCTGTCACCGGGGATGGACCAATACAGAAATTCAGCAGGAAAACAAGCCATGTGCAATTCCTTCCTATGCAGGAATATTGGTTTTTACATGGCAGCTAAATTTCTGCTCAAACACTGACATGATGACAAATCCAGAGAAAAAAGACTAGGATTTCTAGGTAGCCTTTGCCATATAGGTCTGGTCCGAACCTCAGCCCTGAATCTCAACTTACCATCAATGTTGAGCATCATCTTCCACATGGCAGGTCGGACTGACTGATGGAACCCAAACCAGACCTCCCTGCCCCCTCCCAGGGGGTGGTCATAGCCTTCTGGAGCTGAGAAGAAGGAGCGGCCCACAGGGGTGTACCTGGTGAAACAGGTGGCCACATGTTTTTGCTCTTGCCTTCCAAATGTGAAATTTATGCAATCAAGATTATAACACACAGCACTATTATTTCTTGGAATTTTGTGCACCAGGAATCTGCGCCAAGAAGCAAGTTTAAACAATATACCCTGAATGCTTCTGTTCCCATCGCACTGCTTTCAAATTTAGACAAAACGTGTACTATTTTTAGAAAGGCACAGCCACTTTCAGCTTTTACAACAAATCAAGAACTAAATTAACTGACCCTTCCTGATCTTCTACTTCAAGACAGTAAAGTCTCCATCACAGCAGAGTCTCTACAGCAGCCCTGCCTATACTGCCCTGACCCTCCAATACCATTTAGCCTGTTTCACTGAGGAACTTTTGAATACAGGACACATCGACAGAAGCAAAAGCTATGGGGGAAAAAAAGAACTAGAGGAACTACTGCTTCTCTGTCTGGTAGAAAACAGCTGCTCCTGAACCTCCACACTTTCCTCAGTTTTGTAATCACAGGCATTAGTACAGAGGTGACATCTAAATGTTTCCTTCAGCTGCAGGGAAGCTGAGGAACATTGGTTTCCATAAAACCACAAACCCCTTTTTTAAGAGACAGTTACACCCAGAGAAACCCACCAGAGCAAAGCCATACTGGTGCCTCAAGCCAACAAACTTCAAGTCTAACTCTCACTGGCCAAGTCAAGCAAAATTAACATCTCTAAATGTCGGGGTTCTGAGATAAAAACAACAAATGAGACTTTGTTAGGATGGGTATCTAATCCCAGCCATGTATTTCAGCCCTGAGAAACTCACACTGGTGATGGGTATCCATGGATTAAAGAGACTCCTGCCTTTCCACAGTCGCTGCCATCAAGTGCAGACATTTGGCTCAAGCTGAGCAGAACCAGGACAGCAGAGCTCCAGCACATGGAACTTCTCAGCTTTGCAATTAAGGCCTTTATAAATGCCTCCTGTTCCCTGCTCACTCCAAACACACATCACCTGCTCTGCCTACAGAAACACACTTGTACACCATTGGCTCCAGTCTCCCCATTCAGCTCACCAGCTGTGCTGCACAGGGGGAATGAGCAGCTTTCCTTTTCACCTGTGAAGAAACGGGGATGAAGGTGTCCCAGTGGGGATACTTCAGGTAAAGACAGACTGCAGGAAGACAGTGAACCTACTTCATGGAGGGGAGGTGTCGTAGCACCACATCGACAGCATGAACAGGGTTAGTGCTGATAGGTTTGTCTAGTTCCAGAGGCTCAGGCAAGGTTCTTCCTGTCAAAACTTCATGCAGCAAGTGCCAGCTCACCCGAGAAACAAACTTTATTGACACTTTGAAGGGACGGTCTTTTCCACCTTCTCCCGGTAGTGTCACATCCAAATCCACCTGGACAGGTGAGGAAAGAAAGAAATAAAACCCAGCTGCAGTCTGGTAGCCTTGAGTTTCCACTCCTTTCCACAACTGGGCCAGAGACTCA
Source organism: Pachyramphus minor (assembly GCA_013397135.1). Lineage (NCBI taxonomy): Eukaryota > Metazoa > Chordata > Aves > Passeriformes > Tyrannidae > Pachyramphus > Pachyramphus minor. The sequence continues at coordinate 1,103,555 of VYXB01004999.1, read as the reverse complement.
AATTCAGATATTGAGGATACAGCACATTTGATAAAATACATTATCAAATGCACAGAGTGAAGAGAGCTGGGCCCTGACCACACAGAAGAGAATCATGTAACTTGCTGTCACCTCAAATCAGAAACTCTTCATTCCAGAAAAAACATGGTTTGGTTCTTTTAATTCATTGTAAGAGCATGTACTGCAGTCTGCAAAACTGAGTGTTTAATAGATTTTGCTGTACGAAGTGGCCTCTAAATCCTAGGGCAGGTTCTGAATGCAACTATTACCTGCACATTTACACACACTGGAACCTGCAGGAAATACATCAGGACTTGGTTTCAGTACAGATACTGTAAGACACTTCCAGTTTTTCTGAATTCAGCAACATTAAAAGTTCTTTCTTTTTCCTTCCCACGAAGCTGCCACCAGTACAAGGTTTCCCCAGTTATCTTACCCCAGTAGTGGCCACAGGAAGTGGATTGGCTGTATAGAGGCTTCTTTTCCCATCATAAACTGGTCTACGGTCCCCAAATATTGTCACTTTAAAATGCTGCACCATGGAGTCCACCACGTCCCTGGAAAGGGGAATATTTACATTGAAGATGTTTCCAAAGAAGGATCAGACTGGAGCTGGCTCCCCCCCCCTCCATGTTTTGCTGAAGCAGTTTCAATAAACAGCACTCAGTGAATTATAAACACCCACTGCTATTACAAAAGGTGCTTCACATACTTCAACAAAAACAATAAATAAACACTACATAATAAAATGAGAACCAATGCAAATGCTCAAATATTGGGAAATATTGGAAAATATTGGAACTGAAAGAACTTCAGAAACTCCCAGAAATGATTGAGGCCTTTTTGTCACCTTTATTAGGGAAAACGAGGACACAGTTACCTTGGAAGAAACCCACAAGATGGTATTGTGATAAAAACCAGCACAAACTCCCAACTGGAAGCTCTGCCAGCTCATTGTACAGTCTGCAGTAATGTTCACCTGCTCCTCAGTTAACAAGAGTTTTGAATTCTGCCTACGCTGGTTATAAACATGTGGTACCCTAACAAAGTCTTGGCTTTAAGTCCTTAATAACCAGAATTTTTACCATAAAATTAAGTAAAAGCCTGATCAAATTTGCACACAATTAAAGATTCATCTCTCTTGCTTTATTGTAAGTTGATGGCAATAAAAATTAACCTGATATAAGCACTGAAATTAGACTTGAAAAAACACCATAAAATTTTTATACAAAAAAGGCTTCTTGACACAAGTAGTAAATAGAACCAGAGAGACTTTTGCAACACCTCTGACTGAAACCTGCCCTCAGGATCTGAATTCTTTGGGGAGCCTTTGTGTTTCTGTGGCACAGCAACCATATCTCACTCGATACATAATTCCCTTATTCTGTGGAATGGAAACACTTTCCTTAAGCACCTGCAAACCAAAATTCCTGCACAGCAGCAGCTTCCAGGCACCGTTTCCTGGCCAGGCAATATTAACCCAAAGTATTTCAGGGAGATGATAAACAGTGACTTCCTCTTGAAGCTAAATGAGCAGCAGCACTTTCACCTCCCAGCTGGGACGTGGGGACAGGATTTCTCCCTTTCACAGTTCCTGATGTTACCAAACATTCACCCTGGTACAATTAACAAGACAAACTTCATCCTCTCACCTGTTCACCCTCCGAGGACACTTATCTGGTTTGATGTCCACCTCATAGAGGTAGACATCAATCTTTGGGATTTCAACTTGGAAGCAGTTGGCCAGCAGTTTAATGGGCTTGCCCATGGTGCCATAGCCGGGACGTCTGGGCACCATGAGCAGGGGCTGTGCCCCGACGGGTCCTGTGGAAGGAAAAACCCCACAGATTAGGAGAGGAGCACAACAGACAATCCCCTGAACCAGCTCCCAGGAGAACCAGGCAGGCAGCACAGCCAGCACCCGGGAAATTGGGAAATCAGCTGTCTCCAACAGCACACATCCAACAGCCTGCTCCCCGTGAAATTCCAAACAAACATTTGCCCATTTTTAATTCTGAAGCCTCCACCCACATCTAGGCTGTTCTCTTACTGAGGAGCTTCAGCTCCTGTGGTTAGCATGAATAAAATCAGGAGATTTTGGTTAGGAGATTTCCTAAACAAAAATCAACCAAGCAAACCCAAAACCAAAACAAAACAAAAAAAAACCCTGCAAAAATATCAGAGAAAGTTTTACCAATCTGTCCTGAACACCCTGGTAATAAGAAAGTGGCTGCAGAGTGCAAAAATCCATTAGTAGTTCTGGACTGATGCACAGGGTTTGTGATAAACTCTTCATTTCAGGGCCATTATCAGCTTAGTCTCAGAACACAGATTATTCTTGAACTTTGCTGGCTGAAAATGGATGAAGAGTAAGACCATTACCTCCTGTCTAACTGCCCCCACAAAGCCAATTTGCCAGAAGAGTAAAGACTCAGATTAAGACACAGGATTGTAAAACTCTTGATTACTCACAGAGTAGAGAATACTCAGTGCTGCTCAGAGAAACATCCAAATTTACAATGAGATGGGTATTTTGAAAGTCAGCTAAAAACACCTGCCCAGTAATCTGTTCCATTCTCATCTATTTAATTTGCTTTGCACCATTTAGATGAGAACCCTGCACTCCAGATCTGCATTACTCATGCCTTACAAACCAAACACTGTAGTAAACACAGTCCATTTCCAAGAATTTCTACTGGTATTTCCACTTAAAAATACCTCTTTCCAGTCAAGGAGCAACAACAAACCCAAAATGCTTTGTAGCTTGAATTATAAAAAGTTGCTTGTGGTACAAATGCCCTGATTTACAGAGCACTCAAGTGAGTTAGTGCAAAGTTCTCCCCTCTCCTCCTACTCGGTGACGCAGGCGATTCCAGCCCACTCGTTTTCATAGCAGAGTTAAAATGTCAAGTGCTGGGAAAAATGGTTTTGATTTGCCTTCTGATCAATCTCCACAATTCCTGGAAGAAGAACCTGCACTGTCTTGAAGGAAACCGTGTCCTGAGAACAGGTGAACACCCAAGCCAAGCTCCCCTGTAACGTTTGTCTGGCTCTACCCAGAAACCTCCCGAAAAGCTCTGAGTGAGGCTGGCGTGGAGCCACGAGATAAAACAAAACAGAAACCAAGAAGCATCATTTAAAACCCGCTCACAGACTCTGCTTATGCAAAACTTGTTCCAAGCATCTGCTCTCTTCAACTTTCCCTTCGTTTTAATACTCTCACAAGAGTACAAGCAGCTCTGCAATTCACTCCAGCTACACTGCAGAATATAATAAGCATATGCAAAAAGCAGTTACTACTGAACATTTGAGTGGCATACAGGACCCAATAGCTCATTTTAATATTCCAAAGACATACACACCATAGTTTGTTTATATTTAGTTCCTATCTGGGAGAAAGACTAACAAAACTGCTGAAATAAAGATAATGCTAAAAAGGTTATTTTAATCTGGTCTGCCCTGTGCACCCCTCACCCAGCTCAGCCTGGAAGGAGTTAAAACCCAGATTTTGGCAACTGGGGATTAAGTGACCAATAAATGAATAAGAAGTGCATGTCTACATACCACTCAGGTATAATTTTTAAAAATTCAGCTATTTTGCTGTCACTGGACCTGTTCCCTCAGACAAATTAACTTAAAAAACCCGAGTATGCTGTAAGTCAATTCTGCCATTACTGCCCACTCAGAAGATCCTGCTTTCCAGAGACACTGAACTGCCAGATTGTGTGTTGTGAAAGTCTGTGTCACTGGCTTCAAAGCTGTGACTCAAAGCCCAGTAAAACACAAATAAGCAGCAACGCTCTGGGGACGGTGCTGCTGCCCAGCTCTCGGTGACTCACCCCACCTCATGCCTGAGTCCTGTGTCAAACTCATGGAAATAAACACACACACACCAAAAATACTCCAAGTAGCTTCAATCTGCAGAGCTCAGGACGAGCGAGTGGCAGACTCCTTCCTCCACATCATTTAACCATTGAAAAAACAAAGTGGGCAAAGTCTCAAAATCCTTTGTCAAAGCAGCAGCAGCACTGCGGGGCCTCCTCCTGCTGCTCCTCAGTGCTTCCAGACAGAAGCTCTGCCCTGCTCAGCTGCCCACAAATTTTGGAGGAAAAACTTCTTTGTGTTGAAGAAACCATTACAGTCTGCCATTACAGCATCAGGAACGTACATATCAGGGAATCACAGACTGGTTTGGGTTGGGAGGGACCTTAAGGATCATCCAGTCCCACCCCCTGCCATGGGCAGGGACACCTCCCACCATCCCACATTGCTCCAAGCCCCATCCAACCTGGCCTTGGACACTTCCAGGGATGGGGCAGCCACAGCTTCTCTGGGCAACCTGTGCCAGGGCCTCCCCACCCTCACAGGGAAGAATTTCTTCCTAACAACCAACTTAAACCTCCTCTCTGTCAGGGGGAAGCCATTCCCCCTTGTCCTGTCACTCCAGACCCTTGTAACCAGTCTCTCTCCATCTTTCCTGTCAGCTCCCTTAAAGCAAACACTGAAGATGTTCTTAGAAACCCGAGGAAAATCCTCTAACCCAAGCCTGCTCAGCATGCCAGAGCAGAGCTCAATTCATAAAACCAGCTCAGGAAAGTCCCCAGCACTAAAAGCCAACTGATTTATAACAGAAAACAGTGAACACACAGAGAGGAACTAAAACTGGTGCCTGGGACAGATTCTTGGAAGGTTTTTGTGCACCCAGGGAGCACATCTTGGGACAGTTCAGGCTGGAAGGGACCTTAAAGCCCACCCGGTTCTGGCCCCCTGGGGAAGTCCCTCTAGAGGTTTCGAGGAGCTCTGAACGTGAATCTTTCCCTCAGTGGGATTATGGATGCTCTGGTCAGGCTCAAACACAGCCCAGGCAGGGCTGGATTCCTCCGGCAGCACCCGGAGCACACCTGGCCCGGGGCCAAACACCGCCTGCATCCACCTTAGCAACCAAAGGAAGCTCTGCTCGGAATAAAGCCCCAGCACAGCAAGCAGGGGCTCACAAACCTGCAACTGCTTCCAGCACACCACTGTACAGACAACTGGAGCTTCTGGCAGGCACGACAGTTTTACAGCATGAAGCAGAATCCTGATCCCTGGCAGGATGCTCAAAGGAAATGCAGATTTCCTTACATGATCCTTTCCTTACAGAAAGGTCTTCCAGCAGAAAATGATCCTCTCTCCTACCGTGGCTTCAGCATCACAAAACTGAACTGTATTATCAGAGGTAATTTAGTAGTTTTATTTTTGTTTATGCAACCATTCTAAATTTCTAACTGAACGGGTGATGGAACAGCCCAAAAATCACCATTGAGGCCTGAGCAGGTAAAATACAATTTAAACTCTGGCTCAGGACCATGAGGCAGATTTGTGGAACAGATCCCGGCCTCAGGTTGGAGCTGCACCCGGGAGAGCTCCCCATGGAGGGGATAAAATAAAAGATCCCCTTGCAGAGGGCCCCTGGCCTCTGCCTGGACTCAGAGGCCCAGCCTGTGGAGCTCTAAGAAAATCCTAACACTACCAAAAAATAACCTAATTCTAGATTTTAAAAAAAACACATAGGGAAGATCAGATTCAAACGTTGGTTTGAATCGAGCTCCTCCTGCCAGAAATCAAGAATTGCCTCATTTCTGTCGCTGTGGCCTCACTGGGTGGCATTACATTATTTATGAGTAATGCAATCCACGTTTTCTAAACATTCCTCACAGCAATTTAGGGTTTGGGTTTTTTTCAAGGTTTCAGGTATTAAGTCATGTTAAAACTCATCAAAAGCCAACATTTTGATGCCATGCTCAGAGACTGCCAACTGCACAAGCAAACACTGGTGTGGTAACTCCTTCTGGCCTAATGGAGTTACAGAAAACACAGTGAAGTGTTTTGGGAGAATTTGCAAGACAATAAATGCTTCTGAACCATTAAAAAAAATCTAAACACTAAGAGCTTTAAGCTCGAAACAGCAGCTTATATGCACATTGTGAAGTTAATATCCAACTGCTCGGGGGGAAGAGAACAGGCCAGCCCACACAAACCCTGGAAGACTTCTCCCTGGAAGGTATTTCCACACACCAAAGTCAGGAAGGTAAAAATTAGCTCAAGAAATACTCCTGACACAAAGCTCTGAGGATGAAACCATTTGTAAAGTTCATACTGTGAGTCAAACAGCTTCCACAGCAACTCCAGAGGAAATCTGCCGTTGTATCTCACAGCACAGAGTAACTTTTGAAGGCACCTATGAATCACCCCCTTCCCTCCTCTACCCCACCCACAAAAATGGGACTTCTAATGGGCCTCCCAGATCACTCCTCTGAACTCAGAAAGAGAAAAGGAACTTCTCAGGATTTTCTCTGTCAAAGTCTGTACAGAAAAGCAAGTGGAATATTAAAGTTGCCCGTTAAAAAATAGAGCGAAAACTCCAAACAACAATTTAACGCTTTTAACACAAAACACTGTGAGCTTTGAGGGAACAATGCATGACATGGAAATAAAGACACACACAGCACTGATCCAGCTCTGTTACACCACGGAGCATCCCCAGCTGGTTGAATCTCTCTGCCTTTTGGAAATTTACTTCCCATTCTCCTGGTGGAAGTGCAATGTGGGACACTGGATTCAATACCAAGAGCTGCTTTTCCTTCACTGTACCTTCTACCAGTGAACATTTTACTCCTGTTCCTCAGTTATTTGACTTCACCACAACCTGCACCCTGAGCAGCCACCTTCACATCCTGCTCCTGCTTTAAGCCATATTCCCATTCCACAGACCAGGAGAGACATATTTTCTAGATGTCACAGGCTGAGCCTCTCACACAAACAGGACATCACCTACAGCACTGCTTCACCTGAGATGTGCCTGCACATGCTTCCACACTCCAGGGATACTCACAGCCCCACCTTTGCTCCCTTCTGCTTATTCCTTCCCGTGTTTTCCCTTCACACACAGAAAAGAAACCACATCTCAGTGTCCTCCTTTCAATGACAGAGCTTTAACCCTCATTTGTTCTGCCAAGGATGTTTTGTGTCCTCCTGTTCCAATACCCCCAAATGTCACACTTAACACTTCCCTTATCACACAGCAGAGGTGGAAGAGTGCTGGATACAGGCTGAGCCCACCAGGAACACTCAACTTTGCTAAAATCCAACATCTTGCAGCCCAACAACAGGTAAACTCATTCCAAAGGGAAACTAAAGGGCTTACGGGCTGCTCTTGCAAATCTGTTTATCAGGAGACAACTACCACTGCACCATTTTTATTAGGTAATGCACATATTATTAGGTAATAATTAAGGTTAACACGGCATTTGATTGTATCATCTGAATTCCATGAGATTGCTAAAATGCTGCATCTTCCTAAAATATTTTCAACTCCCCATTGAGCCAGGCAACAACTGAGATGGGGAGTTTTTCCAGCCAAATCCATCCTTGTCTTTAAATCTCCAAGTGAGTTACAAAAGGATCTACACATGGAGGTGAAAAGGCACATTTTGTGTTGGCACCTTCAGTCTCATATCTTCACTACCCGTGGCACCTCTTGATGTGACACAGAACCTCAGGTGGCTTTGGACATCCCCTTTGTCATCCAGGTTCAGTCAGGGAACTGCTGATTAAACACTGCCCAAACCTGAATCGTTCTGCCAACCTTGGACATAAATTCTTTCAACAAACTAAAGCAGAAATTCCTTCTCTGACACTCAAAACCCATTTAAAACACAAAGCTTATAAATACCAAGCACATACTTCCCTGGCAAAGGGATCAAACAGCCAAAATGTGAAGATCCTCATAGAATGGTTTGGGCTGGAAGGGACTTTAAAGCTCATCCCATTCCACCCCCTGCCATGGGCAGGGACACCTTCCACCAGCCCAGGCTGCTCCAAGCCCTGTCCAACCTGGCCTTGGACACTCCCAAGGATGGGGCAGCCACAGCTGCTCTGGGCAACAACCATCTTGGCGACCGTGGAGCAGCAGAGCCAGAGGAGCAGGAATCCGCCTTAAAACCCCGCGTGCTCCGCAGCGGGGCCCCATTCCCGGTGCGTGCCCGGCAGGAGCTGCCCGGGGGAGCCATCCCGGGCCGGTCCCGGCTCGGTGCGGGTTACGCAAGGCGGGCGCTCCGGTTATGAAATACCGACCGTCCCCTCGGCACCGCGGGGCCCCGGCCGGGCCCGGGCTCA
>VYXB01004999.1:1071193-1094916 GCA_013397135.1 Pachyramphus minor | reverse complement strand
CGTGGCCGGGCCGGGCCACGCCGACGCTTCCCTGGAGCTGCGGGACACGGACCCCCCCGAGGGGGTCGGGCACTGCCCAGGCTCCCCAGGGCAGTGGGCACAGCCCCAAAGCTGCCAGAGCTCCAGGAGGGTTTGGACAACGCTCTCATGGACAGGGTGGGATTGGTGGGGTGTCTGTGCAGGGCCAGGGGTTGGACTGGATGATCCTTGGGGGTCCCTTCCAGCTCAGGATGTTCTGTGATTCAGATGTACCAGGCTCAGTGCTGGGTTAGGCAATGGCACCTTTATAACTTCCTCTGCCCTCAAAAGATCATTTTTTCATAAGAACAGTGAATTGAGACTCGTTCGAGTGGGTTTGAACCTGCCACCTGTGAAGGAAAGTCACCTTTTCTGGGGTGAGAGGGGCCCGTCCCCAGGGAAACACCTGAAGAACTGGAACTTTGGGCCAGCAGGAATTTGAGATTCAAAATCCAAATTTCAGGATCTCTATTAAGAATGACCGTCTTGGAGACTCTAAATTAAGTCTGTGAAAACCTAAGTGAACCACACAGTAAGGTTGCTAAGCCCATGCAAGAAATCCGGAGCAGGAAGGGGGAATGTGATCACCAAGATGAAGGAGATATGTGGGAGGGATCCCTGTGAACACACATCCCTCAGGGGCAGCACGTCTGGTCCCGCAGCTGTAACTGGAACCAGGGCTGGGGCTCAAATGCCAATCTAACACCTGAAACCAGTTTTCCAACCCGTTTTCCAGGACTCCAGACCCAGCTGCACGAGGCATGATTTGCTGTTAAACCTCTCACCGAAACAGCCCACTTAAAACTGCAGAAGATTTCTGTTATGTAGCAGAACTTATTTCTAACAGGTGATCCAACCCACAAAGCAGCTGATGAGTGCAGGACTTGTGCTGCTGCCCAGCTCGGGACAGAACGTTCTGGTGCTGCAGTTCAGGTAATTAACTAATGAGTGCCTGCCTGCCATTAGCGAGCACTTCCTTAAAATTCCTTGGCATTATTCAGAAACCCAGTTACAGCTCAATTGCTAAATCATTCATCAGGAAAGGCCTGTCTCTGCACCTTCGTGAGGTAAAACATGGGCAAAAAACTCAGAGGATGGAAACAACCTCCAGTTCTGGACCCTAAAAGTCAACCATAAACTGTTGGCATTGGAGAGGACTAGGATGTTTGCAAGAATTCTGAAGCTGGGAAATATAAAACCCGATGGGAAATGTAGAACAGGATGGGAAATGTAAAACACGAGGCAGTGCAGAAACCCAGAGGATCAAGTTTAACCTCAATCCAAGAGGAGCCTGAAGTCTGTCCTTAAAGCACCTCGGAGCCAGGAGCCCCTGAAGCACTCGGTGAGGCTGCAGGAGCAGCAGATTTTGATTTCCATTTCTGACAGAACCCAGGAGCCCCAGTTCAGTCAGTTCTCAGACGGCATTCTAATCAAAAGTAGAACTGGCTACTGTATTCCCAGAAGTTTTAAGCACGTATTTGTTGGCTGAAGTGTTTCTCTCATTAAGTGGAGAGCTGGACAGTGAGGGGTGTTGGATCCTCTGCAGTATCTGATGCAATTCAGCTCCAGTCAGCGTTTCCCTGTTTGTCCCCAGCCTCTCCCGAGGGAACGGGATGCGCATGTCCCTTCCCCACACGATGTGACTCAGGAGTGTCACCCCGACATATTCACATTGCTTTTATTTAGGTCTTCTGCCAACAGTTACAGGGTAACAGACACTTGGGACTGCAAAGTCGAAGTTGCAAGCAAAAATCAGGACCAAGGCAAAAAAAAAAATAAAATCCACAAAGGCAATTAAATCAAATCCAATATAAATACAATGTTCTGGAGCTCTTTAATCATACTGCTTTCTTTAATAAAGAGGTGGTTATGATCTTACAGTATTTTCTTTTGGCCTAATCCAAGGATTTTGTTACTCTTTACCAGTCTTAATTCCACACATACAAAAAAAAAAAAATTGATATTCAACCTTTAAAATATAAGCCATATTTTCTTAATAAAATAAGTTTTGTGCTGCTGCTTGTTTAGTAAGTACTGTACATCAACTGTTCACGGCTATTTAACAAATGGACCATACAGAGTTCAAGCTAGAGCAAAAAAAACCCACGAGAAAAGTAACAACCCAAAGGGAGCATCCTGTAAACACCCTATGTACAGTCCCACACTTGCTCGTAGAAAGGAGGTACGAAAGGGGCTGGAAATCGAACACAAAAGCACTGGAGTCCTGGAAATTTTCTTTCACAACTATTGAAGTGCAAATCACTCAGGCAAGATATGAATTTCACTTGTTTATTGCTCTCCTGCTGTCTGGCTTCCCTTCCTGAAACAATCACATTCTTTTATTTCACACTGATTTTCCAAGAAGAAAACCTTCCGCGAGGCAACGCTGGGTGACACTGAGACATCGGGTCGGACACGTGCGGTCCTGGAACACCCCGACCACCCTGGAGCTGCGGGGAGAGGGCAGAGCAGCCCTCCCACCCCGGTCTGTCCAGATATGAGCTAAGGGGAACAACAGCATTCAACAGGTAAATGAAAGCTACTCCTCTTCCCACAGCACTGCATGCACCCAGCAACGCTTCCAGTCGCAGCCGAACTCGTGTGCACGGAGAAGGCAGAGGCTCGGAGCCGATCGGGATGTCTGTGTGGGGTTTGGGGCTAACTACAATCCTGGCATGTACCTGGGTAACACCTATCGGCTACGGCAGCAAAATGCACCTCAACATGCAGCTACTCGTTTGCATCTCGGACACGAGAAGGGGGAAACGCCGGTGCCGGAGCGCGGAGAGGGCACGGTGCATAGTCCAGTATAGAAAACATGCGGGTCACTCCAACCTCTCTAGAGTTCTTCAAAGTGGAAACTGGGTTTAAAGGGCACAGCAGCTACTGAGTTTGGCTTTTTTTATTTATCCAAAACCATGAAAACCCAACGCAGAGGGTGAAATAAGGGCAGAACACGATCTGCAAGTCAACAGCTGAGAGTTTCAGAAGCTGTGAAGCTTTTGTGTAGTTAAAATTGCTGTTAAAAGTAGGTGCTACATCAGCAAGTCTTCATTCATAGTTTTCTATGAACAGCCACCTTACAAATGAGTGCAAATCTTAAAGGTCCATTTTACATTTCAAGTCTCAAGGTTAAAAAAAATTGTTACAGAGCAACAAGCTGTTTCTGTAAATACCCACACTATCTCTTTTCAAATGGTTAAAAATGGCACGTGCTATGCCACAGCTACTAAAAGACATTTCAGAATTCTAGACCCAACTAAAACACTAAAATAAAAACGAGGAACCAAAATCCCTTTGCCCCTCGCTGCAGAGCAGCAGCCAGGCGCGTTCCGGTGTAATGCTGGTGAACAAACTGATTTGCAGAGAGAACCTTGACCTTGACCCCGATTTTATTCTTAATGAGAAGCTTTCTAACACCAGGTGAGCGGGAGCAGCCCCTCTGAGATCGTTTTGCTTTCAATGAACACAAGCCAGAGTTCGGAGGATGAGATGGAGGTGCTGATTGGTGTCACTATGCAGGCACTTGTGTAGAGGAATGTAGGCTTCTCATGTTGACACTTAGTGTTGATGCATTCCCTACGCTCTAAAAGCCTTCCTAAGAGTTCCCTACCTACTGACCACGGATAGTTCCTGGTCTCCTCCTCGTCACCTTGAGGATATACAGCAGTGGAGGTTGACACAAGGTGCAAAGGAGAATATGAACCAAACACTGTGGTCTTGAGGAAAAACAGGACTGTGCTAAACGTAGGATCTTCACCAATCGTGACATCAGTGGGCTCAGCACTTAGTTTGCATAGCATAGTGATGTCTTCACTGTTCACAAACACGTCGCCCCAAAAGAAAACGGGAAGAGTGAATTCCCGGGGTTAGGACAGCTCAACAGGCCAACATGACCAGTGTGGTTTTCGTGAAGGCAAGGCAAGTTTCCACGTCAGAAGGTACAAACCAAAGAGGTGTGGATGTGCTCCTGCCCGCGCGGGCCGGGGCAGCGCTCGCGCGGGGCTGCCTGGGACACACGTCGGGCAGGAAAATGAGCCCAGAGCTCTTCCCTGCAGAGCGTGCACCTCGTCTGTCCCTTGAAGGAAGCGCTGGGAACACTTTCATGTCAAAAACCCCAGATAATCTGCCCGGGTGATATTGGTACTGAGCTGCCCCCATGGCCCCGCCGCCGTGCGTGCAGTCGCTGCGCAGCAGAACGGGCCTGAAAAGCAGTGACCAGGTTCCTGTGGGGAAAAAGGCTGTTTTCCTGCTACAAACACAAATCAGGAGTTTCCCCCACGACACCCACAAGGATTTCATCATTCTAAGGGACGATCTGGTGTGCTTTCAGAATCAAAACCCTGGGCATGAGAGCAGTGATACCATGACACGAAGAGCAGCAAAACTGAGCAGCAGAGAGAGAGAGAGCCGGGAGGTGCTGGAGGTGGGGGATGTGGTACATCGGAAAGCAGCCAGCCCGGGCAGACACATGCTGAATGCACACAGGCCACGGGCACTGCGGAGCACCCGGCACAGAACAGGCTGCAGTCGGCAACACTCATCGGACAGGAAACGCTGGAAAGCTCTGGCGTGAGCACACAGCCTCAGGAAGTGCGGGGATGTAAACTCTGAGAATGTTAATGACTTGTGGATTTTGGCAACAGACTCAGTATCATATAAAAATAATGTTTAGTAAAAAAATCCCGGTGTCCATCGTAAAAATTCAGGGGGGGAAGAAAAAAAAAAAAGAAAGAAAAAATGGATAGCGCTTTCTGTCCTCATGGGATGGAGATGCCCCCATTTGTCAGAAACAGTTTTAAATAACAAGTAGTACATTGGAAACAAAAATGGGTCAGCAGCCATTAAACGTGTCCTGTATGAAAGTGCACATCTTTCAATGGGGTTTAACCACCGTGAGGTCGTGATCTGACAAAAACTGCAACTGAGGACCATAGAAATTAACTCCTTCTGATGGAAATATGGACCACCATCAAGACAAGATTACTAGTTTCCTTACAAGATTAAAAACATTGAAATTTTGCAGCATCATAGTAAGGCACTCACCCATGGAATAGTCTGTGACTGTTGCTTCGAGCGGCAGCAGCTGACTAGCTTGTAACACGAGGAAGACAGTTTTCAGTTCTGAGCTAAGTGCTAGGGTGCCTTACATTATCCAGGGGGAATTACTCGGGGGCGGGGAACTGTTAGTGTTAGAATTCTCCTACAAACTAGTTGTTTTTTGTTTTTTTCCCCCTTAACCCATTAAAGCATCTCATAATCTAAAATATTAGTTTTATAAATCTAGTCTTCTGTTTTAAGGCTCTAAAAATCCCCTCCCCCCAACCCCCACAAAAAATACCTACCAGCGCCTGGTGGGCAACGGAGGACCAAAGCCGCCAGTTCACAGTCAGGAGTCTCTAGTATTGCATCTTAAAAATGAAAACCTGCTTCCGCCTCCCGGGAGTTTTATCCCTTCCCTTGAATGCCTTCATGTGTTTGGTCAGGTCAAAATTTTGCAAAGCCAGAAAAAATTAAAAAAATAATCATCATCATCATCAGTCTCTTCCAATCCGACACAGGTGTTGGATCGTTCTGTCCTGTGGTGCTGGTCTCCTGCCTCGAGTCGACGCTGCCTGCCCTGCAGTGACTTCTCATTGGAAAAAAAAAACAAGGTGTCCCAATGCTTCCTTTTTTGTATGGCTCCTACAAATCTGAAAGCTTTCTTGAGTGAGGTAACAAAAGTTAGGCTTTCAAGCAAAGTACATGGTACGTAAAGTGTCCTGATGAACCTGCACAGCCTTCGCCAAGGCCTGGGGGTCTCTGCCGTTGCTCTGTCCAGATATATGGCTGCCCTCGCCACTGAAAGTCAAGGAAATCACTACGTAATTATTTCATATTTTCCCCCCAGGAACACTGAGAAACTCCCCTGGAGATGGGAGTCAGTGGAGCGCTGGCAGCACTCACTGCACCACATGGAGATGCTGCGTGTGCAGGTGCCTGTGCCTGGACTGCAGAGATTCCAGCACCTCGAGGGAGCTGGGAAGGCTCAGACACCCCAGGGATGCTCCTGCCAGCTGGGATGAGCTCAGGATGGGATTTAACCCTCCATTACCCCCTGGTCACCCTGTGCTGGGACTTAAGAGGATGCAGCTACGTGCAGGTCTCCCCCCAGAAAGGCTGTGCTGCAGCACACTCGGACACAGACACTTTCATGCCCCCTTGTCCCCTGCCCATCCCGGGCTGTGCCCTCCCAGGGCCACAGGCTGAGCCCCTCACCTGTCGTGCTCCTTGTCCACGAGGTGGTACCTGGCCCGGAATGCCACCAGGTGAGCGTAGTAGGCCGGGGCTGGGATGGACACGGAGCGGGTGCAGCGCACGTAGGTGTGGCACAGCTGGTACGTGAGGATCTGCAGCTCATCCGCCGTGAACCGGTTGTCATCCCAGAGCACGTAGTAGTGGGACGGCCGGCTCGTGCCCTGGCAAGGAGGGGGCAGTGTGAGAGGTGCTGCCAGCACCCAGACATGGGCAGCCACATGCAGCTGCCTCACATCCTCGTCATCCGCACCCTGATCCAAATGATCTGTCAGACAGCCTGGGCAGGAGAGAGGCCTGTGCTTCCCTGATGTCAGAGCCCCACATGGTGAGGCAGGAAAGCCCTTGGCACTGAGGTGCAAGGCAGCACTAATGCCACTGCCCAGTGCGTGTTCCCTGTGTGCCGCTGCTCCTGGAGCAGCACAGCCCACGGGATCCCCACCGACCCCGGCCAGCTCCCGCTGTCCACACAGGGGAGGGGAGGCCAAGCAGCCTCCCTTGTGGAAGCAGCTGCAGATTAAGTGAGAGCAGTTTTTCCAGCCTGGTTTCTGACTAATCTTGGCTGCCTGCAGCCAGGCAGCTGCAGAGCAGGCAGGGACGGCTGGCCCAGCTCTGCCGCCCACAGCCAGACAGCAGGTCCTTGCTGACAACCGGGCGCCTGGCGAGCCCAGCACGCTCAGACACCAGCTGACAAGCTGCTGAATTGGCTGCTCTGAAGGAGGAAAATCTCTTAGGAGAGATCCTTGGCTCTGGGAGAGAAACCGAGTACGTGCCACACAATGCAGCAGCAGTGCGGACCCAGCACCTGCTCGCCAAACCACCGCAGCGGCAGCTCGGATCCAACTGCCCTCATTTCCATGCCAGAGGGAGCCTGGCACAGGGCTGGGACAGATGCATGAGAGCACAGTCTGCCACACCAGCCACAAAACCCAGCAGCACCACAACAGCCATCACTGCAGCATGGTACCTGAATGCCTGCATGACTGCACAGGTAGAAGTCGAACTCAAAGGGGTGGGTGATGTTTGTATCCACTGTTGTTCCTGCTGGGATGTTCCCGCTCTTCCCAATCTACAGGGAATAGAAAAAGAGATCCAAGTGCTGCTGAGTTGGGCTATTTCCAGGTGCCCAGAGCACCATCCCTAACACAGCTGCCCCAGGGCTGCAGCGCAGGGTCCCCATGTCAGTGTGAGAGCAGCTGCAGAGCCACTCCCTGGTGTCGGTTCCAGGGGGACAGAAGCAGCTCCTCCTGCTCTGCTCCCTGTGTAAACAGACCTGCTGGCATTCCCCGCAGGCAGCAACACCAGGCATCACATGGAGACAGAGCCAACAGCAGGGTGTGGGTTGGGCACTGGCCCATCCTACTGCAGCGATGAGGCTTAAGTGAGCAAAACTCCAGGGTTCTCTGCAGAACGTGTGCTGGAGTCTATGCCACAACAGACTGGGGCTTTTACATCCTGATCAGAAACGTCCTCAGTTCCCAGGATTAAATCTTGCTGCTCTAACCAGAGCAGAGTCTGATTAGACTTGATCTAACCACTAAATTCAGATGACATCTAGGAAAAGTGACAGCATCAACATTGCTGCAGAGCACACACAAACAAGCTGTGAGCAAGGGGTTATTCAGCCTGTCACGTCAGCAGCTCCAGCTATCACCAAAACAACAGATGTTTTCAAGCTGACAGAGGTTGTTTCAAGAGTCACCAGGATCATCAGCACCCAGTAACTCATAATAACAGCAAACAGCTGGCTGGGGTTCTAGAGGCAGCTTAATCCACGTGGCTGCGGGAGTTCAGCGAGCAGCACGTTTCATTCAGAACAAGCTCTCCCTGCCAGTGATGAGATTCCCCCTTGGCAGAGCCAGGGCTGGCTCTTCCATCAGACAGAGATGAGTCAGCTGCCTCCCACCCCATGGTGCTCACCCTCTCATTCTTGTCTGCACAGAAGAGACGGGTGTGATGCCTCTTCTGGACGACGATGTAGGTGATGCCAGGCTGGTAATCTTTTTCCAGTTTGATGCAGGCGTCTCGGATCGCCAGGAGCTCATAGTGAAGGATCTGGAGAGACAAGGGCACACAGAGTGTGGGGATACACCCGCACCCAGCTGTCCCTGGCACCCTTGGGGAGCCCTGTGGGAGCTGGTGCATCCCTGCTGCCCGACAGGGATCTGAGGGGTCCTCACCTGTGGGAGCTGCCCCTCGGGAACACCATCACGGTAGAAGATGATCCTGGTGGGTTTGAAGCGGGTGGATTTGTAGAACTGGATGAGGAGCTCCCGTACCATGTAGGACAAGTCCTCGATGATTTCCTGGCGAGGGCGCTGCACACGCACCGTGGCACAGTACCGGCTGGGGTGGGCGTCCATGCTGCCCACCACCTGCAGAGACAGCCAGGCCCCAGTGTTACACCGGGAAGGACAGAGGGGATGGGGGACATTCCCAGCCTCCACCTGCTTCCCATATGCACAGCTGGCCATGGGCAGAGCACCTGAGCTCACAGATCAGATGGGACAGAAAATACTGTACAGGCAACCAGAACCCAAAAGGGACATCCCTGGTCATGGCCACATCCCAGTGTCACAGTCTACCATGCCCTTTGCAACATTTATGGGAATTTCCAGCAAGACAACTTTGGCTGGTGCCATGGAGTGATGTGGCTGTGGGGGCTGCTGCTGCTCTGCCCAGTGGTGAGGGGGACAGGGCTGCCCCAGACAGCCACGGGCTGCCCAAGGACACAGTGGGTAAAGTCACCACGTGGCAGCCACGGAGCAGGGAGTTTCCATCACAGTGGGTGCAGTGCAGGGGACACCTCAGAGACATCAGAGGAAGAGGCCAAGAGCAGCCAGGCTCAGCTGTGACACAGGGGCAGGGGTGCAGTTTGAACGAGGTCCTGGCCCACCCTTGGGGGCATGCCCAGCTGCCTCACTCACCACACTCAGCTGTGACTTTGTCATGTGCCCCACATCCACATATCCCCCCATCCCAGTGGTGTGAACCCGCTGCCCTTCCCCAGCACTTTCACTTTTGCTACACAAACAGCTCTGGGGTCTGGGCTGCTGCACTGGAGCAAGGTGCACAACTAAAATAGTTCCTCCAGCCATGGACCCCTCCTTGCCTAATCAACAACACACCAAGGACAAGGTCAAGTCCCTCTGAAGGCTCTACCCTTCTCCTTCCCTGCAGCTTCAAAAAAGCTTTCATAAAAACTAAGAAAAAAGCCCCAGTGGTCCTGCACAAACCACAGAAGATGTTTTCAGAGGGGAAGTGTCACCGCCAGGAAACAGACTGTTCTGTCCCACCCACACCTCCCTTGCAGCAAACAGCCCAAAGCCTTTCCCAACCCCTTCTAATTAAGAAAAAACACTCCTCCAAAGAGGCATTTGCATGCCAAGGAAAACCTGAGCTGTGAGTCCTGGAAAGTTAAGAACTTAATAGGAAAATGCTGACGTGCTTAATTAAAACAGACTCTGAGAGAACCTGACACTCTCCTGTGCTCCAGCGAGCAGAGGGCAGCGTCTCCCAGCCTGAGAGAGGGCACGAGCTGCCTGCAGTCCTGCTGGCACTGAGCAGCACTTTGCTCCTGGATGCTCATTATTCATTTGAGGAGAAGGCAAATCCTCTTTCCCAAAAGGCTCAGAAGCTCAGTCACCCCAGTATCCACCATCTCCAAAATCCCAGCTCTTCCAGCGGGGGAAGGTCCCTCCAGGGCTGCAGCTGGCCCAGGATGCTCTGGGATGACTTGGTGCAGCCACGAGCTCCCCGCATGTCACGAGCCCCATCTGGTGGCAGCTGCCAGCTCTCCCCGTGTCTCCCCAAAACTGCAGCTCCTCTGCCGAGAGGCAGAAGAGGATCAGGGAACCACCTCCCCAGGAATGGGATGAAACACCCAACAGGGCACAGGGCCACCCCAATAACTATCACTATGGGGACAGCAGTGACACAGCCCCCTCAAGGACACAAGTCCCATTCCAGCTCCTGCATCCCTGCAGGGCTTTTGGGCACTTACAGCCGTTATGGAGGGTTTCTTCCCATCTCCTGCCGGGGGGTGAGTGACATCGGCCCCAAGGAAGATCACCGGCTGCTGAAAGACGGCAGAGCTGGTGGGAGAGCAGAGAAAGCCACAGTCAGCCTTTGGGGCCATCTCAGGGTGATGCAGGCCCCCTCGTAAGGCCAGGCAGGCAGCACCACTAGGGACTTGGAAACAATCCCCAAACTGTGACAGGCAGTGGCAGTACGAACCGCTGGTGAGGCACAAGGATGTTGTTGATCCCGCCAAGCTTGACGTTGATCTTGAGGCAGAGGTTGGAAAGGGTCTGAGGGGAGGTTTTCACCACGTTCTTGACCTGGACACACTGGGTGGCCATTCCCAGGAGAGTGTCCCCAACACGCTTCACCTCAGCTGCGGGCAGAGGAAGCAGGTGAGCACACGGGCAACCAGCACCACATTGCTTCCAGCAGCACCCTTGGGAATGGGGAGAGAGAGAGCACCATGGGAGCCAACCCTGCTGGGCCAGAGCAAAGCCCTTCTCTCTCTACTCGCCCCAGACGCACCGTACACCGGTGTCTTCCCGGGCAGGATGACAATGATGAGCTGAAGCCCCGAATAGGTGTTCTTGAGGTGTCGGAACATGGGCTCCACACTGTCTGCACCCTGGGCGTACTTGCAGAAGCAGGGCTGGCCCTGGATGGGCATCCCGGCGTCCTTGGAGATCTTGCGCAGCTGGTCTGTGAAGTTCCTGTGCCGGGAGGAGAAGCTGTGAGCCCCGAGCCCTCCTGATGGCAGCTGTGCCACCCCGGGACCGGGCACGGAGCCCCTCGGCCCAGGGCTGCCTACAGGACAGAGACAGGGCCATCTCAGCATCCTGCCATGGCTCTACAGCACCCACCAAGTGCACAGGACCAGCACATGTTAGAGCTCCACTGCCCTCTCTCTGTGCCCTCTTACCCATGTACTGACTCTTCCTGACGTGACAGAGCCCTTCTCTGTTGGGAAGCTGGAGAAGCAGGGAACAGCTGCCTGGGACAGCTGATTTCCAGGTGATTGCAAAGCTGGTGCCAGCCTGACAAAGTGTTAAGCCAGACTCTGGATTTTTGGATTGCCAAGGATGGATTTGATGCAGTAAAGAGCCAGAGGGAGCATGAGGCTCTCAGCCTCCATGCCCCAAAACGGGCATGGGAGGAGCGTGGTGTCACTCCCACCCGCACCCAGGTGCTGCAGACCTGGACACTCTGATATGTTCCAAAACCCAAAACATGCCAAACACCCAGAAGAGGCACACAAAGCGCTTGCCTCAATGAATCCACTTTCAATCAGGAGAAACGGAGGCCCCATAAGAATCCAACAGCAAAGTGACTATTTCCCTAAATCAAATAAACTGTCACTGCTCTACATCACTTCACTACAGAAGCAGTTTCTCTAAGCTACCAAAGCTTTTCAGAAACCCCAAACTTCTCCATAATAACCCATGGGAACTTAGGATGCTTCCTACATGAATTATGTTATTTCAGATAGATTATCAAACCCCTTCTCTCTCAGGAGATTCAGCTAGAAGAGTTCAATACAGCTTTAGTGCTGACAGTATCAGCTCACGATACTGCAGCTCCCTGATGCAAAGAGCAGATGAGGAGAGCCTGAGCAGCAGCTCACAGGTACTCACTCCAACCTGGCAGCCTTAGGATGGCTCAGGGACTGTTTGCAGCCAGGACAAACAGCCAGGCCCTCTGGATAAACCAACAGCAACAGGAACTGAACACCCCGGATCAGACTGGTACCACGAGCAGTGGAGCTCTGTGCAGCTCCAGCACCAGTGATGCTGGATGTGCAGCCCCAGGCTGGGAGCAGCAGGGTGGCCACAACAGGAGCCACGGCCCCCCCAGCTCCCCCGACCCACATGGGCTGCCCCCTTCCTTACTTCAGCACCTCCTCTCGACACTGCTTCTGCGGGGCAAAGCAGGCAATGGCCCAGACTTTGATCTCAATGCCGTTGTAGAACTGCTTCCCTCGCATGTCCCACACGCCCTGGTTGGGAGTTGCAATGGCCCGGTTCTGCAAGGCAAACAGAGGGTCAGAGCACTGCAGCCTGCCCAGCCCCGCAGCCCCACACGGCCAGGCTGTGCTCCCTGTCACAGCCTCAGCTCTCAGCAGTGACGGGAAACTCACCCAACCTGCCCTACCCTGAGCATCCCTCTCCCCTTCACCTCTTGGTTTTGTCACCAGTCATTCTTGGCTACAACTTCCAGATCAGTTATATTGCAAAAAAACCAAAAACCACAAACCCAAGGCACCCTGATACAAAATTCCAGCTCTAACCTACAAATGTGAAGGTAATACAAATTTTGTTGAGAAGCAGTGTTTTCAGGTGTGACAGCATCTCCCTCACAATGCAGCTGAACCCAGGCAGGGCAGCCTTGCTTACCCGGCCTCCATACTGCAGGATGGGCGCCGGCAGGACCCGCCCCGTCACCTCCGTCATGTCATCCTTCACCTTGATCCCAAACTCCTGAATGTACGGATCCAGGTTGTAGCTGGCATTCTTCATCTGCAGAGGGAAGGAAGGGCCATGGGAGGGAGTGAGACCAACTTCTGCATCTCAGGCAGTTGCAGCTGGCCGGGAACTGTGGGCACTTGTGGGAATTCCCCTGTCAGGGGAGGGCGAGTGGTTTAACACAAAGGTCCAGACCCCGTCCTCCAAACTGACCCACGGGGACCTGATTTTGGAACACACTGATCAATGCAACTGAGAGCAGAGCCTGCTCCTGAGATTTAAGGCTTCAACAGGAGGGTTCAGACTGGAGAGACTTATCAAGAGTCCCAGAAGGAATATCAAATGTCTCTGGCTTTGAAAGCCCAGAGACAGCCGTTTGGGGAACAACAGCCCCATTAACCAGCAGCCAGGCACAGACAGAGTTCCTGTACTGCAGCCCCACCATGCACAGCTCCCCATACACCCACAGTCAGGGGCATTTCTCTAATTTGTTTCCCTATTTTTAGTTCCAGCTCCCTTTGGGTCAGGTTCCATCAGCATGAGGGCCTGAATTTGCCGTACACACATTTCTACGGTCACTTTGAGCTGGGCTCCCGTGTGCCAGTGTCCATTACACACACACACAGGCACCTCAGACTGGAGATTCAGTGGGAAGAGGGGCTAAACCCATTCCATTAACCCCACCAGCACCTTCTGAACAGGTCACAGCTCTTCAGTGCAGAGCAGCTGAGGAGCAGGACCATGGCAAGGTCCATCACAGACAGAGCGCCATAACCTGCCCTTGGAGCCACAGCCCCAACAATTCCCCCCCAGAGACTCACGCCACGTACCAGGCGACTGATTTCCTCCTGCCTGTCTGGGGCAGATCTGGCTGTGGCTTTTATCATGGTCGAGGTCTGATTGTCCGTGAGCTTCTTGATGCACCTCTGCCCAGCCACGATGTTACACACCTGCACGGGAGGGGACAGCACGTGTTGGGGACAGGTGAGACACAGGAGACCACAGCTGAGCACAGCACTTGGGCCCTGCAGCTGGCCCCAAACCAGAGGTGCCAACACTCACCTCCAAGGGCAGGTACGTGTGTTTCTGCTCCTGGCCGACCTGGAGACAGGGCAGGTGGGGGTATTTCAGCTGCAGGTTGTATTTCTGCTTAAAGTACTGAGCCACTGTGCACTCCACAGTCTGACCGCTCTCCAGCTGCAGAGGGAACCTGGCAGAGGCAGGACATGAGGGATGCACCCTACTCAGAACAGACACCTCCAGGCCTCAGCCACTATGTACTGTGCCTGGGAAGAGGGAGCTGCCAGGCTCCCACCCTGAGCTGCCATACAACAAAATAAAAAGCATAAGGGTATTTTCAGAAATGGAGTCAGGAATACTCTGACCCCAGTGTGGGACTGAGATCCCTAAATAAAGCTCTCCCTCACTAATCCAGCTAATCAGGGCAAATGTTTATTGCAGGACGTGCCACACATGCCACAGTCAGGTACAGAAATACAGCACACTTGGGAGGGCTTGTGTGCCCAGTGCCCTCCCTGGAGCAGAGCTCCAGAGACAGGCTGACTGGCTTCTCCTAGCATGGGGCAGCAGCCCTGGGGTGGGCAGAGTGTGGGGGGCAGGAGGAGACATTTCCCTTCAAAAATACAGAAGAAAAAAATCAAACTTCCTGTCTGCAGGGCTGAGGGATGCCAGAACACCCACAGCCAGAGTGTGATACCCAGTCTCACCCAGCACCAGCTGCTCCCAGCTCCATAAAGAGCTCCATGAAAATGCAGAACTGACTTGATATTCTTTATGGAGCCAAAATTAGACAGGAGAGCCAGGCTGAACACCCTGGTGAGGCACCACACTCCTCCTGCACTTGCCAAGCTCTGGGGCTGTGACCCAGGGATGCTGGAGCACAGGGGATGCCGAGGGGTGCCGAGGCCCAGCCTGTTCCCAGACACATGCAAATAATTCCAAGGCAGACACTCGCGCTATCCCCTGGCAAAGCCTCTGCTCTGGCAGTGGCTATTTTAAGAAAGAAGAAAACCAAACTTGGAGGTAAAAACTAGGACAATTCCTGGCACATCAGCTCCCGCCCGCCGCCGTGCTCTGCCTGCCAGACACAGCATCCTCTGTGCTCCCACCTCCCTCCATCCCACTTCCGCGCATGGCATAGGGCTCCAGAGCTTCCCACACGACTCCTTTTGCCATCAAAGGCTGGAGCTTTCTGTCCAGCTCTCCCTAATGACACCAGCAGCTGTTAACAAGGAGAACAGTGTGGATTTTTCCAAGGGCACTGCCCACCCGCCTTACGTCTGGTGGCTGGCCGGCCGCCGGGTAACGTTACACACACGGTATTTCCTCTTCATCTGCCCACAGTGGGTCACCTCCACCTTCAGACCTGAAGGGAGACAGGGAGACACAGCACAGTCATGGTCCAGGCAGGAGCAATTCTCCTTTGCCCAGTTCCCCCACGGCACTGCCAACACCTTCCTTAGCTAATCCCCCACTTGCAGACACCCCGACAAGAGCACGAGGGAGGCAATAGTGCCCCCTGAGACATTTAAAATGTGCATCCCTTGTACCCCCACCTCACCGCAGGGGCTGGGGGGGACACAGGCCACAGCAGCTGTCAGGGACAGGTCCCAGTGTTCCCTGGGAGCTCTACCTTTGATCTCCTTGGTGAAACGCACTCTCTGTGAGTCCGTCAGGGGCTTGGGCTGCTCGTCGATGTTACGGATGTCCAGCACCTCGCACATGAACTCGATGACAGGCTGGGCCTTGTAGAAGGCAGTGGCCGACACTGTGGGACAGACACCACGATGTGTCTCTGCCCCCCACCAGCCTCCCCAAACACACCCGGCCCCACCACTGCAGCTCCCCAGCATGAGAAACAACGTCACCATCGATGTTGAGCATCATCTTCCACATGGCAGGACGCACTGACTGGTGGAAGCCGAACCAGACCTCCCTGCCCCCTCCCAGGGGGTGGTAGTAGCCTTCAGGGGGGGAGAAGAAGGAGCGGCCGACAGGAGTGTACCTGTGAACGGGGGCAAACCACGTCACCCAGCGCACACCAGCCCTATGGCATCACCCCCAGACCCCCGAGCCACTGCTCGCCCCACTGGCTGCACCACCCACTTTATTTCTTTTCCAGGAGCACCCAGAGACACAGCAGGCACGGCCACCTCCTCCCAGCAACAGACAAGGCCAGTCCCAGCCACAACAGCCTGGCAAGGGCAGTGGTCCCCTTCCCTCCCTGGCACAGCCCCGTCACCCCTTGGCACAGGTACCTCATGGAAGCCAGGTGCCTCATGGCAACATCCAGAGCCTGGACAGACTCCAGTGGGACAGGGATCTGCCCGCTGACCAGGGCCTCGTGCAGCATGCGCCAGCTCACGATGGCCATCCATTTGATGGAGACCTTAAATATCCTGTCCTTGCCTTCCCCTGGGATTGTCACCTCAAAGTCAACCTGGGTGTGGGAGGGAAGGGAAAGTGACTGTGGCATCCCCGCAGGGACAAGGTGGGATTGTGTTCTGCTGGTCCTTCCCGGGCAGGAAGGAGGTCACACTGCCCACACTTACCCTCTCATTCCCAATGGGCAAGGCTGTGACAGTGTAGATGTTCTTCTTCCCATCGTAGACTGGTTTTCGGTCGCCGAAGATCTGTGGTTTGAAGTGCTGCACCATGTACTCCACGACTTCCCTACGCAGGCAAGAAAGAGGGGCAGGGGCAGAGAAGGGAGAGGTTTGTTTTGCCAGTTTCTTTACATCCTGACACCTTCTGTGACCTGTCCAGTGCTCCCCAGCCTCCCTGCCCAGGGCACCTGAGAGCTGAGCAGGAAAGCCCGCGGACAAATGGCCATGTGCCCTGCCCCACAACTTGGTACACAGGGTTTGGCAGAAGGAGCGTGCGTGGCACGGGGGAAGGCGCAGCCACCGGAGCTGCCGCAGACCCGCCGCGTGTGCCGGGAGGGAGCGACTCGCTGCCGAAGCCATGTGCAGCATCTGCTCACCAGCCTTGGGGTCACAGAGCTCCCCAGCCTGCAGGGGCAGGAGGGGACAGGCAGCAAACTGCACATCAAAAAGAAAAACAAAGGAAAGTAAAGTACACGATGGCCTGAGGTCCGGGCTCACTATTTTTAAATCAGGGATTGTTGCCAAAATAACACAGCTGCTCTGGAGCAGCAGGGACCGTGCTGAGGCTCCAGACCACTGAGGCTGCTGGGGAGGAACCAACGCTGCTCCACAGACATGGCTGTGGGGCTCCAGGCAGCACTGTGACCCCTGCCACTGCTGTGACCCCTGCCACAACGTCACCCTGATGGTTTCCATTGCAAAGACAGAGACAGGCACTTATGGAGCCTCCACAAGGAAAACTGGAAGCAGAGAACAAGTGCCAAAACCTCTAATACTTGCCTTACCTGTTGACTCTGCGTGGACATTTGTCAGGCTTGATGTCCACTTCATAATGATACACATCGATCTTGGGAATGTCCACTTCAAAATAGTTGGCCAAGAGCTTGATGGGCTTCCCAACAGTTCCTATCCCAGGCCGACGTGGCGCCTGAAACACCTGCTGCAAGGGGGGCAGGTATGCGCCTGCAGCTGCGGGAGAGAGCGCGGGTCAGGAGGGCTGGGAGCAACCTGTGCCCAGACAGACAGACCACGCAGTCACAGCGCTCTCCAGCACCACATCCCAAGCCAGAAGGTCCCCCACTACCCCTGCTCCTGGCGGGAGGTGGCAGTGGCGGAATTCAGAGCAGCACAGGAAGCAGCTTCCCTGGGCACTGTCTGGGGAGCAGCAGCACTGGCCAAGCCATCGAAGGGCAGTGCCACAGCAGCCCCACCACCTCCCTCAGCACCGGCTCTGGCACTGCCTCCTCTGATGGGAGGGCAGCACCGGCTGCACCAGCATGGAGTTGCAGGTCTGCCCCTCTCCAAGGGGATGCAATTCTCTGGATACTCTGTCAGCAGGGGCCTACAGACACGTGTGTTTCCCCTCCATCCTCCAGCAAATTCCGACTTGCTGCCGGAGGGAGGATGCCAAAGAAACAGGAAACACATTATTGCATCTGTACTACAGGACTGTTGAACTGCTGGGTTTTGAAAAAAATTCCATGCCTACTTCAAGCAGTGTGGGGAGCCGTAAAGAGGAAGACACCACCAGTTCTTGCACAATTGCCATTACACAGACTCACTAACAAGGCTCTGGAGAAATGGGATGGTACCAGTGCATGGCCACAGGACTGAGCAGTGTTTTCTAAGCCAACAGCACCCTCAGACTCAAAGGTATTTAAAACACTGCCAAGGAATTATTTGCTCTCTGAGGTGAGTCTCGTCTCTCCTGCCCCATTCCCACTTTGCCCATCTCTACTCATCCCAGTTTGCATCTCCTGTGTGTTCCTCAAGCCCTGTGAGGTCTGGGCCAGCTGGGCCGGTGTGGGGAGCACGTGTGGGGTATTCACAGCACTCCATCTGCACAGCCAACTGTCCACGCCAGCCCCAGACAGCGTCCCGGCTCCAATTCAGCCCCCTGAACACATGGTGCTTTTAGCACCCCTTTCTCCCATCCACTTTCTTTTTAAACACAAATTTCAATTCCAGACTAAAAATACCAGGAGCGGAAAAACAGAAGAGCAGCAAACTAAGCTTCAAATTTGTTTTTCACTTTTGCACCCAAGCTCTGCAAGACTTTTCCTGCCAATGAAATGCCAGACACCAAGGGGATGGGACAATTCTGGTGAGCAACCAGGGACTGAACTGCCCAAGTTAATGCTCCAAAGCCAACCTCTGCTCCTGCAGCAGGAACTCCAAAATCTGCCAGGAGCCCTGAGCCTGGGGCTAACCTGGCCCCAGCACCTCCTTGGGCAAGGCAGCACAGGACCTGGAGAAACGTGGGGACCCCCGAGGGCACTGCAGGGCTTGGACCCTGCAGGTACCTGCAGCTGGCCCAGGACAGGGTGACTGCCAGACCCCCCGGACAAACGGCTGCACTCGGCTCCGGGGGCAGCTCGTTTTAAGGAACTGACTTTCACATGAGTTACTCCCGGTGTAAGTCATGTCTCCACATGACTAACATTTCTTGGCAGTGGCCAGCTCCCTGCCTGCGAGCTGATGCATTTTTAAATCATGGTTCACAATCAAAGAAGTATTTGCCAGCGCTGCGGGAGCCTCCGGTCCCCGAGTTTGAGTGAGGAACCACACAGCCCATCTGTGCAGGACCTGCCAGGCCACAGCAGCTCTCTGCTGCCTTCCCTGCAGCCACAGCACAGCCAGCACCTGCAGCTTCTCCTCCTCTGGATCATCTCATCCCCAAGATGATCCCCACAGCTGTGTGTGAGCAGGACAGCATCTCCATGTGCCCAGATCTCCATGTGCCTGTGGCACCCCCATGCATGCAAGGGACTCTGGGTGGCCCCAGCTTGGCAGCTGCTCTGTGGCACTTGGACGCCCAAGAGGAGCTGGAGCTGGTTTGAGGCTGGCAGGAGCTGCAGAGGGTTGACCCAATGGCCCTGCACCAATCTTACACCCTCAGCTCTGCTCCAGTCACCCCAAAAATATGGCTTTGCCATACAAACCTCTTGCCACAGGACCCCTAGATGCTTCATGAACATAACATGAGCAATCAGGGTCATGAATCACAGGTGAAGGAAGGAGCCAACCTCCAGCAATGCAGAAGTTGGCTCCAGAGTTTGATAGGACCCAGGAGATACAGCAACCACGGGGTAAGATAAACAGTTAGCGTGGCTGGAGGGAGCAGCACCCAGTGGCACAGAGATGCTCTGTGAAGAGTGGGGCAGGACCACAACCAGCATTGAGGATGGGCAAGTTCACCCTGGGCTGACTCAGAGGGTTTTATTTTTGACCACAACACACATTCCTTGAATGTGACAAGTGGAAGCAGACACCACAGCAGCACCTCCAGGATGTGAGCCAGGCCCTCACCCACCCTTCGCTGCTCCAACCCAGGTGAGAGGGACCCTAAAGTCTTTTCATGAACACACAGGTTGGGTTCATCCCTTCACATGGCCACATTCCTGTCCCGGGGTGCTCAGGGTCCCTCAATGATTTGCTTCCCAAAAGCTGCCCTCTGCCTGGCTTGGAAGATGCTGTTCCAGGGAATCCCAGGCAGCTCGATGTGGCATCCCTGCATACCTCATCCCTGGGTATCTCGTGTCCACAACCCTGGCTGCAGCTTGGAGCAGCAGAAAAGGGGCCAGCAAGAAGAAGCCTCGTTAAAGTGACCCAAAGTGCATGGAAACGGGGGCTCCTGTACGTGGGGGGGCTCCTGCATACCTCGACTCTCCATGGCAAAGCTGCACAGGCTCCCACTTTGTCATGTAAATGTGGTCGCCGGGGCCGGGGGCTGCAGGGTGAGTGTTGTTCCTGCAGCACAATGCGGCCAGTGAGCGGGATGAAATCCGCTGCCATTAGGAATTCCGCGGCCCAGGAGGAACCACAGACTTTCGCACACAAAGCCGTGCCCCGGGGACGTGCCGGCGGCGGGAGCATCGCCGGGTACCGCGGCCAGAGACGGCGGCGAGGGCAGCGCTGCGAGGTGAAAGAAGTTTGGGGTAATTAGCGCTGGAAAACGCTTTGTTTCTGTTATTTATTGTAACAGCTGGGGAACACGACCCACTGCCCAACAGCTGCCTGCGCCGGGCGAAGCCGCCGGTGGGACGGCATGAAATTACCATGTCATTGAAATCCTCTCCAGCGCCGCATTCAGCCGAGGGGCCGCGGGAACGGCGCCCAGACAAAAGGGGGTTTTATTGCGGCGGCGGCGGGTCCGCGCCGGGCCCCTCCCCGCACACCCACCGCCAAAATACAGCGGGAACCGCAGAGGAGCAAACGGGGCCCGGCGCCACAAACACCGCCAGACATGCGGCATGGCCCAGCCTCACCCCGAGCCATCAGCCACCTTAAACCACCCCAGAAACTATCCGGCAAGTGAAACCCCTATCGGGGGGCAAAGCAAGGGGCAGCACCAGCGGAAAAGGCTGCTGCTGATGGGGTGAGCAATTTGCAACCCAAATCTCCAGGCTCAACACCTTCAAAACCGCCGGCTCTAAGGAGTGACTGATGCCATCCTATGCATCCCAAACTTCAAAAAGCCCCATCTCAGCTCTGCCAACCCAGACATCGCTGCCTGCTCCTTCTCGAGTCCCCTGAGCACCCCAGGATCACGCAGCTGACGTGGGTGCTGTTCAGTTTGATGCCAAACCAAGTTTCAGCAGGTGATGCCCGTGCAGGGCAGAGGCTCTGGCTGCAGCATCAAACCCATGTGTGCACCAGAGCCCAGCTCCTGAGGGCAAGGCTGAGCTGCCCAAGTGCTGCTCCTGCCCTGCGTCCCAGTGGCTGTGGCCAAAATATGAGCCAAAACAGGCTTTCCTCTATTTTACCATGGTACTGACTTCTGAAAGCAGATGAGTTCTTTGTAGCCTCAAATCAAGTGCTGCAAAGGGCATCATTGTGCCAGGTCGAACCTCAGCTTCCCACCTGGAAATCATGGGTGACAAACCCCAAAGTGCAAGTTATAAACCTGCCTGGCCAAGGTGGGTGTCCCTGTGGCCCTGCACCCTGGCAAGCGCAGTGCCACAGCCCAGCCAGGTCAGAGCAAAGCTGTGGCTGCTGTGACAGAGCACACAAGGAGCAGAGCAAGAGCACCACCAGCTCCATCACACCCACATGCAGGAGCTGCACTCCAGCTGTGCTGGCTCCGGAGTGCATCAGGGTGATGCCAGTGGTGTGGTGATGCCAGTGCAGTGGACACATCTCAACCCTCAGTGCCACGAGCCAACATATGAGGGTCCTGCCGAGCCAGCTCTGGGTGTCCAGCAGCCCCACATCCCCCTTTGCCAGCCCTCTCATGAGCTGTGAGAAGCCAGCACATCAAGTGCCACCACCCCTGCTGAACACACCGGACAAGCTGTGTGACCCCAATTCACAAGCCCAGGGTCCCCCCTAACAGCGCCTGGACCAGGCAGGGACTGCAATCCCCCACCAGCCCCGCGGGGTCTCCCACTGCTCCCTCACTGGCCAGGCAGCAGCCAGGGACACGCAGAGCCAGGAGCTGCAGACAAAGGCAGCCCCCAGTGCCGAAGGGACAGGACAAAGGCGGCGCCGGCTCCTCTCAGCGTCTCACCCGAGACTGTGGATGCTCCCGCAGAGCCGCCCGCTCCAGGCACGGAGGTTGAACCCACCCGCAGCCCCGCGAGGATCACCCGGCCCAAGGAACAACTCCTCTGACTGATTTGTCTTCCGCCTCATGTCTGCCATCTTAATAACTTGTCTGTGTTTTGTTCTTCCTGGGGTTTAGGGACAGGCTGCAGAGTGTTTAGAGATAAACCATACATGCTGTGTCTACAGGCAAGGTACTTCTCCCGGCTTTGTTTCTCGGCCTAATCCCTTCCCAGAGCCAGGCACACGCGATTTCGTGTTTCCTGAAGATAAAGAGCCCCAACAGACAGAACAGCTTTGGGGTTTTTGCACAGTTCAGCACAGGAAGACAACAGTTGAGATTAACAGCCTTTAGGAAGTTTGCGAGGGATAAAGAAAACTAAAAGTTGGGGGAAAATAAGTTTAGATTTTAAAACCATCATTTCTGTGTACCTCCCTGAGTGGTGCTTGCCGGTCAGATGTCCTGGGTTTCCCTTTCCAGGCATCTCCACGTTGGGCACGTCCAGGCACACACCAGTTTCTGCTTTATTGCCCTGACAGGCCACAGCACTGTCAGAGCTCACACATGAGGCTCAGTCCATACCCGGGGGGCTGTCCCAGGCAAAGGGGTACCACGGCATGGCAGGATCCACAGTGGCTCTGGTGACACGGGGTTCATGTGTCCCCTGCACACAGGGTGACATAGGTGGGAGCAGACATCTTTCATCCCAACTTGGGTAGGGTAGGGAAAACTCCCAAGGGCGCAGCATTGGAGCCCTGCTCCCAGTGCAGCCCCCATGGCTATTAGGATCGAAACCCAAATCTGTCCCAGCAGTTCAGGCTGGGGTAGGAGGGAGCAGGTGCTCAGCAGTGTTATCTGTGTGCCCTGAGGCGGCAGTGCTGCTATCGCCCTGAGGTGCCGGCAAAGCCCGCGGTGCCGCCAAATCACAGCTTCCAGAGGCCATAAATCAGCCCCAAACACAAAGCGCCAGCAGCCAGAAGGTAATACAGACACAGGGAGATCTCTGTGCCAGACTTAAAGTAAATACTGTAAGAAAGGACCAAAGTTTGACTACAAACATGCAGCAGGTTTAAGTCAACATCTCACTGGGCCAACACATCACTGTGGGTGCCAAGCCCACCAGCATGAGAGTGGCAGCAGGGCAGCGACCCCTATCCCCATCGCCCCATCCCTCAGAATGGCAGCAGCTCTGTCTCCATCGCCTCATCCCTCCTGCCTTATTTTAGGCACCAAAACCTTCTGTGACTCAGGACAGCACAAGTTCTCGATGCTCATGCCGGGCATGAGCGAGCGGCCGCCGATGACGGCAGAGTTTTGGGGCCTGGACTGAGAGCACTGTCAGTGCTGCTGGGCAGTGCTGCTGTGACCACCTGGTGTGTGAGACTGGGGTGGGGGACACAGGGGTGGCTCTGGAGCTCAGCCCTGGCGCCGCGCATGCCCCGGCACCAAGAGAGGAGATGCTTCGTGCTGTCACGGCATTGCCGGCCTCCCGCCAGCTCCAGCCTGTCCCTGCGCCCTGAAACCGGGGAAATGGGGAGCTCAGGGACGGACAGGGAGCTGGAGGGATGTATGGGGAGCTAGGGGATGGATGGGAGGTTGAGAAGGATAGATGGGGTCCTGGAGGATGGATGGAGTGCTGGGGGATAGATGGGGTGGGATGGATGGGATGGGAGCTGGGGAGATGGAATGGCAGCTAGGGGAATGGAATGGGAACTGGGGGCATGGAGTGAGAGCTGGGGGCATGGAACGGGAGCTGGG
>VYXB01004999.1:1055615-1070081 GCA_013397135.1 Pachyramphus minor | reverse complement strand
TTTTTTTGTTTTTTGACTCATTTTGTGCCAGGCCGGGCCTCGAGGGAGCGCTGGGAAGCAGGTTTTGTGTTCGGCGGCTGTTGGGTCACTCCTGAGGTGCCCTGGGCAGGGATCCCCCGTGGCCCTGCCCCAAAGGCAGAGCATCCCTTTTCCATCCCCTTTCCAGCCCTTTCCCACCTCACTTACCAGACTTGGCCTCCCCAGTGAGCGCAGACCCTGACCCTATGCCCTGGCTTTGGTAAGAGTCAGAAAGCCCAGGAGCGTCATTCCCATGCCGTCATTCCATGCCCAAGGAACCCAGGTGTGCGATCCTGGCTGGGCTGTTCCAGGGGAAGGAGGAAAAGCCACAGGGATTCAGACTGTCAAAGTGTTCCCACCTCCTGCTGCACCCCCAGAACGTGAGCGAGGTGCTCCAGGTTCCTGGGGGTTGATCCATGAGACCTTCACATGATGGTTGGAAGACCCCGGGATAAGCCACCTTTGGCTTCCCAGCTCCTCAGGTTTGCCTGAGGCTGAACCACCTCAGTCCCACACCCCCAGGACGTGCCCTGCAAACAGAACCCACACCTGACGCAGGGGGCGCGAGGTGCCGGGGATTTCAGACAATCCTGTCCCGCTTTCAGTCACAGCTCCCACGCTCTGGCCTCCTCCAAAAGCTTTTCCTGTCCTTCCCGCAGTATTTTTAGTGCAGTGCAGATGCCTGAAGAAACAAACCCTCACCTCACATACAGAAGATGAAGTAGCAAACAGCTCTTGGATTTATTCATTGTGACTCTCCAGTATAGAATCCCTTCTCCAGGCAGGTACAATCCATTAACAACAAAATTTCTCTGTAGTTTCCCAAATATTATAAAAACAGGCCCATCCCAAACACCTCCCTTGAGGTCTGCAATTTCAGCCTCTTTTAGGATCCCGGGAGATGTCACCCATATTCCTGTCACTTTCTAACTCCAAACGCATCAGAAATAGAGATATTGTGGCAATGAGTTCCACAGGTGACACATTGTGTACAAGTTTTAATTAAAAGTTAAATAATTTAAGACATTTGTTTACAGGCAACAGTATCAGTTGCTCACTCTGTACATTGCATTTATTGGACAGCAACAAGGAAAAACAGAACATTTGGCACAAGAATGCCAATTTTTTTTTATTATTATTAATATTTTTGGACACATGAACACAAAATATCCCTGCAGGCTAAAAAAAAAAAAAAATACATTGCAATTGTACACGACCAGCATGGGGCTGTGACCCCCAGGACAGTTTAGAAAGTACCTCGTATTGCTAGAGACATACATCCAGTCCAAAGTTAATAAAATACCATTTGAAACATTACAAGTCTAACAATATAGAAACCAAAAAATTACATCAGAAGTCAAACTGAACAAATGCAAACATTTTACATTGAAGTTGCAGCCTCTAGACATAGAAATATGAAAATGTCAATAGCAAGATCTAAGAAAATCTGTGATACTTAGTGCAAGATCTTTCCTCCAGTGCAAAGGGAAAGGAACTTGCAGCGGATCAGGATTGGGATGGATCCAACGCCCCCTGGCCCTGCCTTCTGAAAATGAAAGCAGAGTCACTCCCTCGCTATTGAGCAAGAAAACTCCTACAGCACATCCACAAAGGGGTCGGGGCCGGGGCTGTTGGACGCTGGCTCTGAACGAGGGCCCTTCCAAGGGCCGAGCACGGACACACCTGTCCATCCATCCCACCTCGGCTCCCTTCGGATGCAGCTCCAGCACCACCCTGGATAACTCACAGCGGTGGAGAGGGGCTGACTAGGGATTGCCAGGGCTCGTTCAGAACTCAGCAGGGACAAAGCAAGCAGAACTGGCTGGAAAACAGGATTTCTGCCCCCTCCCCCCCTTTTTTTATATATTTTTTAATTATTTTTTTTTATATGTCAACCACTCCCTCCCCCAACTCTTTGAACTTTGCTACATTTAAAATCTTTCACACCACAGAGCTAAACAGTGGCCAACAGGCTTTATTTATAAAAAAAAAACCAAAAAACCAAACCAAAATCGAAAAACAAAACACCCTAAAACTACAGCTACAGAATGCACATCTTCCCATTGATTGACACATGCAGAACGAGTCACTCAGGCCCACGGGGCTCACCCAGGTCCTCAAGTCCTCCAGACTTGGGCTCAGACCTGCCTAGGGCAGCACTGCTGCAACTTGGATCCTGAACTTCAGTGCTTTCCCCCTCCAACTCCAGCCCTGTGCCCAGGGTGGGCTCACACCAGCCCTGCTCGGGTGCTGGCCCAGGGCTCCACCTGGTCTGAGGTCAAATATCCAGTCACAGGCAAACCAAGGAGAGGCTCTCCCTTCCCTCAGTCTCAACCAGGAGTGCTTGGCACTGGACAACTAATTGGTGATAAAATCAGTTCATTTTTTATGCACCCTTATTAAACCAGCTCCATTCCTAGTGCACAAGCTCAAAATAGGGATCTTGGATCCTACCACCTCCAACAGGTGCTCAGGTGCTTTTCAAGGTGCCAAAGTTCTCTGTGTGTGTTGGGTCAGTCAGAGTTCACTCTAAAAAGGGTTTTTTTTGTCTTCTCCCTGAACGAGTACTGAGAAAAGCAGCGGTCAGTCTCCCACCCACATGTCCTGATTTTATTACACAAGTGAGGTATTCTTTAAAAAAAATTTAAAAAACCAAAAAAGAATCTTTCTGTATTTTTTCAGTCTAAACCTGTCCCAGCACATGCCAGGGGCAGGGTTCACTTCAGTCCCATTTTCAACAGAAATGAAAAGAGGTTAAACTTAATTTATGAGACGTACTACTGGCAAGGAGGTTACAAAACTGCTTGAATAAATTCAGTGTACTCTGGTACAACTGAAAACAACAGCATTTAGAAATGTAAACTTTCATTTATTTACAAGCTTAAAGACTGAAGGAAACAGCATTTCCTATTGCTGAAATTTGGGGGGGCTGGTTCCTAAGCTTTGGGACAGCAGACAACTTAGCAGCAAACCCCAAAAGAGTATCAGAGACCACAGTGCAATCCTTGGGCTTCTCAAACTCCTCCTCAGTTTAGGAATAAGCTTTAATCTGCACTAACTCAGGTTTACACTAAGAGGAGTCTACTCTTAAATTACTATGTTCATGGATTCCAGGAATACCCGGGGAAACCAGGCCCTGGTCTGGACTACAGGTTGCAGCTGAAAAAAGCCAAGCAGATTAAAAACCCTAATTTCTAGGCTGGGATAGAATCAGTATTTGACTCACATGGGTTCAACATGCTATGAATGCAGTTGTGTGGGCAACCCAAATTCCCAGGAAAAAAACAGTTCAAAATGCTGGTACAAGTCCTCAGGTTGCCTGTCACACAATACATTTCAACTGTACACATTGGCCTTTCCTACACGGAACACCCAGTTTCCAAGCTTATAAAAAATGTTGTAGACAGGACACCAACAGTGAATATAAAACAGTTAAAAATAATTCTTAAAAAAAGCATGGAAATGTGTCTTTTCTAATTATTTTCAGAAACTGCCAAATTGTGTGTTCAGAAAACGACACGAGAATGTTGGTCAAACTCATGCACAATCCTCAGCTAGAAAATTACACTGTTGGGGGGGCTTAAAAAACAAAGATTTATTGCCAAAGTTAAACCTTCTATGAGAAAAAAGTTTTAAAATCACTTAGATTTATCAAACCACACAGCAGCATAAAGTGGGCACTTTTGTAAAAGTTTGCAAAATACCTAAAAGCTAAATTTTTTTTTTTTGTTTTATCATTTTTAGATGGGGGAAATGATGGTTCAGTACTTGTTACGATACCATGGCAGTATTATTTATAACCATTATCATTAAAATCTACTGACAGGCATCACTATTGGTTATATTACACATTCACAGAACAAGAACCACCTATTAACTCGCAGTATAGTGCAATTGCTTTGCAGCCCAAGTCTGCAGAGATTAAAAAGATAATTAGTAAAACTGACAAAAAACTGCAATACCTGTGAAAGTTATGTTTGTTAAAAGGCATTTACAGTAGTGAAGTCTAAAATCTCCATTAAAAAATCTATGGCCCCACACGACAGAAGGATTACAGCGAGCTGGATAAAACATTTTGCCATCACATCATACTCACAAAGCAGGGCACGGAGACAGGGCAGCAGTCACCGTCAGCTCATGGGATGAGGAGAACTTAAAAACCACAGCTAGCAAAAGATTCGATAGAAACCTTTCGTGCCAAGTCCTTGAAAAATTTCAGGATGATCAGCCTTTGCGCTTTGAGGTAAAAATTCAGTCCAATGCATCAGAAAAGACAAGTCTATGGATTTCTAGTACAGAAAACAATGAAACAAATGGCTCAATTGTGTTGGTGCATCAGACGTTGCAGTGAAGAACAGATTCAGTGCGACTGTCCGTAGCTGCTGGTAGTGGGCAGTCCGAAACCCCCCGGCCCTGGCCTGGCGAGAGCAGGAGGCTTCCAAACACTTCAGGACTGCGTGGGTTGTTGTTTTGCCTCATCTTCCCAGGTGCTCTCAAGCAAAATACATGGTGTGCTGGGTGTCGTGGTGGATCTGCACGGCCTTGGCCAGCGCCTGTGGGTCGCGGCCGTTGCTCTGCCCCGACACGTGGCTGCCCTCGGCGCTGCGAGCAGACACACACCGTGAGCAACTGGGGCAAGAGCACAGCTCAGCTTCACTACCTGCCTACCAGGATGACAAGGCCATTCCTTACCTGTCATGATCCTTGTCCACGAGGTGGTACCTGGCCCGGAATGCCACCAGGTGAGCGTAGTAGGCCGGGGCTGGGATGGACACGGAGCGGGTGCAGCGCACGTAGGTGTGGCACAGCTGGTACGTGAGGAGCTGCAGCTCATCCGCAGTGAAACAGTTGTCATCCCACAGCACCTGGTAGTGGGAGGGCCGGCTGGTTCCCTGTGGAGAACAGGTGAGCACTCAGCTGCACAGCAAGAGCAGCAACAGACGTGGTACCTGCGGGCTGCACCTTCCAGCAGGCACCGAGGAGTCAGTGCCAAGCGGGTACTGCTGCACTCTGAGTCTGCCAAGCTACCAACAGAAGTGACATTCCTCATGGGAACAACTACGAGGATTTAGTCCCACAGCCTGAGCACGGCAGAGCTGACATTACCTGAATTCCTGCATGGCTACAGAGGTAAAAGTCAAATTCAGAAGGATGTGTGATGGTGCTGTCCACAGTAGTGCCTGCTGGTACGTTGCCGCTCTTACCCACCTAGTGAGGAAAGTTTATTATTAGCCCATGCGTTTTTTGGAAGTGACCCAAAGCTACCTCCTAAGGTAGGTTCTACTGAAAGCTGCTGGAGAATTTACTGCTCAAAAAGGTAGAAAAATATTAAGGTTGTTTACATAGGAGGAATGAAAATGTTCTCTGCAAGTTCATTTTTAGAAGCTTCACCAAATCCAGCTGGTGTGTCATCAGAGGAAAACAAAATCCTTGCCAGCACCATTAGAGCTGCAAAGTGGGATAAAGCCTACACGAGTAATTCAGGATCTGAAAACGCAGGTTTCTGAGATAAATTTATTTCATACCCTTGTTTGCCCTCACACCCCAGAGATCTGGGTTTTTAAGCAAACCTGAGATCAAGAGCTTCCCTACAGAAGGTTTCTTAGCTGGCCTGTGGATTTGTGCCACAGGCACATCTTAGATGCACCCAGAGACAGAACAGGGAACAGCTAGGTCAGCTCATAGTCAGGAATCCTGGACTATAAAAACCCAGGCTACAGCTCCAGGTACCAGGATACAGAGCATACCTCTTTCAAAAAGGGTTGGGAACAAGCTGTTCCATCTAATGTAGAGCAATAAAAAAGGGAGGAACTGGTTATTTTGGTAGAGAAAGCCTGTTACCACCCAGCTTTAGTGGGCAGGGCAGATCCCACCCCACTGAACCAAATAATCCCATTTCCCTGTGCCATCACCTCCCCCTCATGGAGTGAGTACTTGCCCTTTCAGTTTTGTCAGCGCAGAACAGCCTGGTGTGATGCCTTTTCTGCACAACAATGTAGGTTATGCCTGGTCTATAATCTTCCTCCAAACTAATGCAGGCCTTCCGAATCGCGATCAGCTCTGGCCAAGCTACCTACAAGGAGAAGATTTAAACATTAAATGATGAACTCAGTACACATAGTATTAATTTTTTCCTGTGTACAAATGCCATGTTGTAAGAAGCATGATCAGACAGGAAAGCTGGACATTGTGCTTGCCCAGGAAAACTCAATGAAACTTAATTTTTCCAATAATTATCTCCAATAATAATTTTCCCACGCATATTTTTACCAGGGCCAAGCCCTTGTAATCCACATAAATATACATTCAAATCCCTTTTCACGAGCAAGAAGAAACAAATCAGACAATACCTGTTTCATCTGTCCTTCCGACACTCCCCCCCTGTAGTAAATGATCCTCGTGGGTTTGAAACGAGTGGATTTGTAGAACTGGATCAGCAGCTCCCGCACCATGTTGGTGAGGTCCTGGATGACCTCCTGGCTGTAGAGCAGCTCCTGGGAGGTCTCCTGGCGCGAGGTCTGCACACGCACAGTGGCGCAGTAGCGGCTGGGGTGCCCGTCCATGCTGCCCACCACGGCCGCGATCGACGGCTTCTTCCCGTCCCCGGCCGGGGGGTGGGTCACGTCTGCTCCCAGGAAGATCACTGGCTGCTGGAACACCGAGGGCCTGTTGGGTAAGATCAAGGCTGATTAGTTGGAAAATCATGGAAGCCCAGAATGGTTTGGGTTGGAAAGGACCTTGAACATCATCCCATTGCACCCCCTGCCAGGGACAGGGACACCTTCCACTAGACCAGGTTGCTCCAAGCCCCATCCAACCTGGCCTTGGACACTTCCAGGGATAGGGCAGCCACAGTTTCTCTGAGCAACCTGTGCCACAGCCTCCCCACCCTCACAGGAAAGAATTTGTCCTATATACCTAACCTAAGTTTGGTGAGCTTGTTTTCCCATGCAGTGCTGGATGGCTCCGACTCCCCTTGGCGCAGGGCTGACTGGGCAGACTGTGGATGCAGATGCATCCTCCTCTGTCCACTCCAGACTGTGGGCATTTCTAAAGCATGCTTTACTTTGAAAGGTATCATTTCAGCAAATACAACAGAAGGACACCATTTTGTTTAACAACCCAGACACCAAGCAGAGCTTTCAGTTGCATCTCACCTTTGATGAGGTACCAGCACATTGTTGATTCCTCCGAGCTTCGCGTTGATCTTCAGACACAGGTTGGACAAAGTTTGTGGTGAGGTTTTGACCACATTCTTTACCTGAACACACTGTGTGGCCATGCCTAGCAGAGTGTCTCCAACCCGCTTGACTTCAGCTGTGACAGAAAAAGAAGTCAGTGGTTCCAATTACCCCAAGAGGCAGGAGCTTAATCTGCTTGTTCTCATTTTATTTTTTTGAAATGTTACTATAATTCAGATCCTTGAAATTTCACCAAGAAAGATTCAGTTT
Organism: Pachyramphus minor; assembly: GCA_013397135.1. Taxonomy (NCBI): domain Eukaryota; kingdom Metazoa; phylum Chordata; class Aves; order Passeriformes; family Tyrannidae; genus Pachyramphus; species Pachyramphus minor. The sequence continues at coordinate 1,062,612 of VYXB01004999.1, read as the reverse complement.
GCTCTTTGGCAATACACAAGTTCTCCAATCAGCTCCAAAATACCCTTTTAAAGGGAACACATTCCCTCCTTCCTGCCACCCACTTGCAGTACAACCCATTATCACTCTACAGCCCCTTCCCCGTACCGTACACGGGCGTCTTCCCGGGCAGAATCACCACGATGAGCTGCAGGCCAACGTAAGTCAGCTTGAGGTGTTTGAACATGGGCTCCACACTGTCTGCACCCTGGGCGTACTTGCAGAAGCAGGGCTGGCCCTGGATGGGCATCCCGGCGTCCTTGGAGATCTTGCGCAGCTGGTCTGTGAAACTCCTGAAATAGAAATGGATTTGTCCTGGCCTTTCCACCACGGGTCACTTTGCCATCAGTTTGATCAACCAGGTCTAAGCTGCTCCTGCTATTTCACAGCAGTACAGTAATTATTTTCGAGAAATTCTATCCCCATCAGGAACTCACTAATACGATTCTAATCCTCTCTGAGAAAGTTCATCAGCTTCTGTAATTTTACAAGTCTTACAGAAAAAACAGACATTTGAGTTGAACACCCTGAGGCAGATTCCCAAACTAGTACTGATGCTCTGGTAGATTTTTATTCATCCACCAAACTTATCTGAGCAATACTGCAACCATGATTTTTGCCAGTTAGTGGTTCACACAAGCTCTATCTCTAGCATTCTCTAGAGTAATTTGAAGGACAGGAGAAAAATTGTGGTGTAAGTTCTTTTTACTATTAGATGCCTTAAAATCAACCTAGACTGCACATCACCTTTCAGCAACATGAGAAAAATAAACCTTGAAATAGAATCCTGAATAAATAGGAAAATACTTACTTTAGCAAGTCTTCCCTGCATTGTTTTTGAGGAGCAAAACAGGCAACAGCCCAAACTTTAATCTCAATGCCAGCGTAGAACTGTTTCCCTCTCATGTCCCACACGCCTTGGTTTGGTGTGGCCACAGTCTTGTTCTAGGTAAAAACCAAAGGCAAATTAAAAATAAAGTGCTGCTCTGTTTTGGCTGTAGCCCAACAGTGCTCCCACAGAGGAAATTTCCTGAGAAGATACATCAAACACCTCAAGAATGCCAACAACTTCAGGACAAGACATGGAAACTCACCCTGCCTCCATACTGCAGCATTGGGGCTGGCAGAACTCTGCCTGTCAGCTCTGTCATTTCATTATGGACTACAATTCCAAACTCCTTCAGATACGGATCAGGCCCACCAACCATACTGTTGCTCTTCACCTGGGGACAAGAGAAGTACTGATGTCACTACATTAAAGCTTCAGGTGACTCTGCCCTCTTTGCCTTCTCTTTAAAAGGATTTGTTTTAAACAAGACAGATTTTTTTAAACTTCTCTCTTGGTCATTGTGCTCATCATCACCTGCTCCAGTGCTCTGGAAGAGCCATGAGAAGTGACAAACATGGACTGTGCAGCTGGAACAGCACTCACCAGTCTGCTGATCTCCTCCTGCCTGTCCGGCGCCGAACGCGCGGTTGCTTTTATCATGGTCGAGGTCTGATTGTCCGTGAGCTTCTTGATGCACCTCTGGCCAGCCACGATGTTACACACCTGAATGGGAAACCAGAGGTGCTGTGACACCACTGAACATGTTTAACAGAGCACACACCACAGTACAAGAGTCAGACCCTCACCTCCAGTGGCAGGTACGTGTGCTTCTGTTCCTGTCCCACTTGGAGACAGGGCAGGTGAGGGTATTTCAGCTGCAGACTGTACTTCTGCTTAAAATACTGAGCTACTGTGCACTCCATGGCCTGCCCGTTCTCCAGCTGCAGAGGGAACCTAGAAAGGACAGTTGTTCTGGTTAGAATTTGCAAGAATTTTTTAAAGGAAAAAATGGTATGGAAAACCTATTCCGGACAAGTAATATTGCAACCTTTATTTTCCTTAGCTACTGGATCTCTTCTTCATGAAAAGATTTTATAGACTATGTACTGAATTGCTCATATTTTAGCTGTTTTAAAAATTAGAACCTTTGATAACTCCATTCGAAAGCCAGGATACAGCTCAATTTTCCTTGAGTTGAAGGAAATAAAGCAGTGGTCAAAACCCAGAATATTCCTCTACTCCACTAAGACTAAACATTCCTGTAAAGCCACATGGCTGTTTCATCATAGAATCATATTTATTCCAGCACAAACAACATACCAAATATATAATTTAATAGGTTCAAGACTTTAAAAATTGCCAGGAATTGCTTGACACATACGTCTGGTGACTGGCTGGTCGCCGGGTAACATTGCAAACTCGGTATTTTCTCTTCATCTGGCCACAGTGGGTAACTTCTACTTTTAGACCTGAAAAGGTAACAGATAATAAATTCAGGCACAGGAACCAACTTCGAGGAGAATGAAGGCACAAAGGAACAGCCCAGCTTCCCAAGTGCCTTACAAATTTTCATTACAACACAATAAGAGCAGGTTTCAGTATTTTCTTGTAGCACCTTTAGGATAAGCTTTACCTCTGATTTCTTTGGTAAACTTGACACGCTGGGAGTCTGTCAGGGGTTTGCTTTGTTCACTGATGTTCTGGATGTCCAGGACCTCACACATGAACTCAATGATAGGCTGGGCACGATAGAAAGCAGTCGCTGACACTAAGATAAAAAGAGAGGACAATTAATGGAGCAGCAGAAAGGACTCTGTTACGTGGGTGAGACAGAATCTCCTACACACCATCGATGTTGAGCATCATGTTCCACATGGCAGGACGGACCGACTGGTGAAAGCAAAACCAGACCTCCCTGCCCCCTCCCAGGGGGTGGTAGTAACCTTCAGGGGGGGAGAAGAAGGAGCGACCCACAGGGGTGTACCTGAAAAAAAAAAAAAAGAAAATTAACACTCGGATAATTTCTTTGTGATACACCTTTTTACATTGATACCTGTAACATTTAAACACATTTCTAAAGCATGTTAGAACTGTCAGAGATCACTTATGGCAAGACCACAAAGCCTTTTCCAACACTGCAGCTGGAACAGCTACAGCAAATTCCTGTTAGAAACATGACCAGCAGGCACAAGGCCTGAGTTCAGATCACATTTCCCCATTCTAGTGCAAATTTGTGAGACAGGCATTGAATTACACAGCTCATCCCTTCTGCCACAGGGAAATGTGACAGCAGCAGAGCAGCAGCAAGGAATAACTAACACAAATGTTAAGATGGATAGAGGATGAATCCAGTCAGGAAGGCCCAACAGGTACCCACCTCATGGAGGGAAGGTGCCGTGTGATTACATCCAGTGCCTGCACAGAATCTTCAGGAACTTCATTCAGGTGCCCTGCCAAAGCTTCCAGCAGCATCTGAAGGCTGACGACTGACACCCACTGAATGGAAACCTTAAATGTCTGGTCCTTGCCCTCTCCTGGAAGTGTCACCTCCATATCCACCTGCCATGGGCACAAGAGAATCAAGCACAAGCTTTGGTAATGGACTGCAGACAGACACAGCACTCAGCAATGGTCTGGTTTTCTCCTAGGTGTCCTTTAAATCTCTATTTTTGATGATTAGTTTGTGTAATGACCTTAAAATATGACAATTGGTTTCCTCAGGACTTTGAAAGTTTATCATTTATTCATCTGAGAAACTGCACTGGGGCATCTTTAAATGTAAATTTTAAGCAGTAACTAGTATGGTGACATCAAAGCTCTGGAGAAGGGTGAGTCATTTTTTTAAGTCAGCCAGTTAACAGCAAGATGTTCTGTGAACCAAACAGTTCACAACTAACACTTTCCAAATGACACTGTAACAGTTTTCCCACAGAAACTTAGAGCAACACTTACCCTGTCCCTGCCAATGGGTAACGGATGTGCCGTGTACATGTTCCGCTTCCCATCGTAGCCAGGCTGCCGATCCCCAAATATCTGCATCTTGAAGTGCCTCACCATCGTATCCACCACCTCCCTGCGGAGGGATTCATCGAGTTAGGGTGAAGAACAGAAAACCCAGCCATGGTCTGATACAGTTTAAAATTCCTTTTTCACGTTTTCTTAAAGGTCTGATAAAGAACAATGCACCAGAGCACCCCCAGGTCACACCAGGGCTGTAAATGTCACCTCCAGGTTGGGACACCCAAGTGTCACACACTGCACAGGTATCTGTATTGTCAGCAGAGCTACAGCTGAAACAGGCAGAGGAGCCTGGAGAGCTGTTCACACACAGGAGCAGACACAAGCACCTGCTCTGGGGTGGGTGGGAGCACTGCATGGAGTGGTTCCACTGACAAAGCATCCACATGTGGACTCCAAAATCTACAAGCTGAATTCCCTCCCCACAGCTGCTACACACGTTTGTGTAACAGACTGGAACAATTATCAGGGACATTCACTTGTAGATTGTAAAATAAAACCAGCTTGAGTTCAACACTCAGTACATTTCCCAGAGCCTTCTAGATTACAGGCCAATTGCAACACATCTTCATAAAAATAAGGAGAACAGTACAGTTCACCAAAAAGCTGACCACAGAAGAGACAGAAACAGGCCTTCAGCAGATCCATTACAACTGTACATCCACTCCAAGGAGGTACAGTTTCCTTACATTCAGGCATATACTCCTAATTTCAATTAATACATCTTTATTAAGCAACTCCTACCTGTTGACTCTTCGGGGGCGTTTCTCTGGTTTGATATCCACATCATAGTGATAAACATCAATCTTGGGGATCTGCACCTGGAAGTGATTGGCCAGGAGGCGGATGGGTTTCCCAACAGTGCCCAGGCCTGGGCGGCGGGGCGGCTGGAAGAGGCTCGCTGGGGGCCCTGGCAAGTCAAGAAACATGTGTGAGATGGGATGGCTCACTCTGGGCATCTCTCAGGGCTTTGGGTGACTTTCTGACAGGAAGAAATCTCCAGCAGCTTTCTGAGGTTGCAAACAGAGGTGTTCTAGGAGGCTCAGCCTTCCAGCTGCTCAGAACTTCCTGGAAAAAAAACATGTCCCCTAAAGCAAGTACAGGTTGGTACCATAATTCATTCTTAAAATTTTAGTGGCATTTATCCATGACTGTGGTTATGAACTTCACTAGAGTCCCAAGATGGAATGCAGCCATGCAGATATTATGTATTTTCATTTAATGTAAAGATAAATACACCCCTGCCTCCATTTCAAAACCAAACCAACAGCCACATAAGCCACATTTTGTCATTGTTTTTGTTATAAACTTCAGATCTTAATGATCCAATATAAAATTCCAATACAATTTTTATTTGGATAAAAAGAGCTTCAGGAACAGCTCTAAGGAAGAAATTCCTAGAGGCCTGGAAATGTTACTCACACACAAGCTGGTCACTAGGGAAACCTTTAGTTACCTTCCTCAAAGTGCTAAGATCTGAGATACCATGTTAACAAGATTAAACTGACTGTTTTTTTAAATCGATCACAGCCTCAATTGACACTGCACATAAAGCAAATGGCATTGGAGTATTTTCATGGGTTTGGCTATATCTGCCAGTGCTCAATGTGATCAAAGTGTCTTCCCTCTGTTGTAGAGTAGCAAAGGACACGGGGAAAAGTATCACAAGAACTCAGTAATAAACCAATCATAAAAATTAGGGCATATGTAGTATCACGACCTGACAGTAAGTCAAAGGCTCAGAGGTGAGACCAGGAGGGAAGAGAGGTAGGTAACTCCTATTTGGATAAACTTCAACACAACCACAAACTGAACCCAGGACCAAATCTAAGGAGATTCCACAATGGATTTACAAGCCATCCACTGGTTACTGCATTACCAAATAGATGTACCAATCTGAGGACACGGGCCCTGGAATATTTTTAAGCAGAAGGAACACGGAGCGTGTAAGCAGCTGGAGGCCACTGCTGCTTCAGCTCCCCAAAGCCACAGTGGCAGGGGCTGCCAGGGCCACAGACACCCCTCAGGACACATTCCAGGCTCTGCACCCTCCATCCTGGAGCAGCTCACAGCACCACAGTCACACCAGTTGTGGGGTACACTTGATGCTTAAAAAAACTGCATCTGTCTTCACAAGCGTGAATCATCGAGGGCAATCAAAGTTTGCTGTGCTTATTTGGATACGAGAGATGATCCATTAATCCCATGCTAATTAGTCTGAAGGAAGTGCAGGCACTGACCTCCTGCAAGAGATTAAATGACAACTATATTTACCTATTTTCCTCCCTCAGCATTGACAAGTTCTGCAAACAGGCACAGCAACGCTGTCCTCAGTTCTGAATAAAGGAGATAAATCTTACATCTCCTCCTTCCTAAAGTTATGTCCCAAAGGATTCCAGAGAAGCAACTAAAAACTGTTTTCCTGTTTGAAGCCAGGCTGCCCCAGCGTCACAGGATTTTTACCCGATCAGCCCGACTAGGGTTGTATGTGCTGCTGTTTTTCAGTTTCTTCTACCCTATGACAATTACATTTTAAGCATCTCAACCGAGTTGCTTCAGACAGGAAGCAGTTTTCAAAACTGAAAGAGGATCTGCTTCTCCAGCTGTAAGTCAGGGAGGCCACGATACATCACATACATACAGCAGGCTCTGAGTCAGCCCTTGCTACCTCAAACTCTGGATTCTTCTGGAATTGCACCTCTGTGTCAAAAAACATTTCCTATCACACCAAAATTAACACCACTTCGATTATACCAATCGTTTGAATGGAAACGTGATGGGTCAGGTGTGCAGGCCACTGAGGGCAAGAAATACATCCTGCAGGCATTTGACGGAAAAATAATCTTGGAACAAGGCACGAGTAGGAAAATGCCACATGCAAAACCCCACCAAGTTTGTTAAAGAAATAAACGACCCTATTTTCAGACAGCATCACCTTAAACTTTCAGCAACGGCTCAATGTCAAATGTAAAACTTATCACCGGACAGGTTGTGGGCTGTGACAGCCCTGCCTGTCCCCGTCCCCTCGCTGTCCCGTTCACCCCGCCGAGGGCGAACCGAGTCCCCCCGGCAGCCCCGGGGCCGCGAAGGCACCGCGAACCCCCCGCGCAAAGTTTCGGACCCGCCGCGGCT
>VYXB01004999.1:1026096-1055077 GCA_013397135.1 Pachyramphus minor | reverse complement strand
CCCCTGCCAAGGCAGGGTCACCTGGAGCAGCTGGCACAGGAACCAGGTGGGGTTGGGATGTCTCCAGGTGGGAGACTCCGTGCCCTCCCTGGGCACCTGTTCCAGGGCTCTCCATCGTCCATGGGAAGAAGTTCTTCCTCATATTGAGGAAGTACACTGCTCCTGTTGCTGGGCACCTCTGGAAAGGCTCTTTTCTCTTGTGCAGCAACAGGATGAGGAGCAATGGCCACACACTAAAACACAACAAGGTCCACCTCAGCATGAGGCAGAACTTCTTTCCATGGAGGGTGGAACACCTGTCCAGGGAGTCTCCCTCTCTGGAGACATCCCAAACCCACCTGGACACATTCCTGTGCCACCTGCTGCAGGTGACCCTGCCTGGGACCCGGCTGTGCCCCACAGCTCCTGGGGGTCACCTCCCCATGGCCCCTGTGCTGGTCACTCCCCCTCAGCACAGAGGATCCCCAGCCCCATCGAGGCAGCGGGCTCACAGACAATAAATTTGTCCTTTTCCAAAAGCCAACATCTGTAGCCAAGTGCCCTTAAATAAAGGGGCTGGGGACTTCTGGCCTTCCTAAGCAGCTTGTGCTGTTTCAGGGAGCTGCTCCCTCACACAGCCCCCAGGTTCTGCTCTGCCAACAACCCTCTGCTGACTCACCAGGAGGTCAGAAGTCAAAACATTTTATAAATAATAAATGCCGAGTCCACTTTATTTGCCTTTTATAACCTGCAGGGTTGATGTTTTCCAAGTTGAAACATCAAAAACCTATTTTAAAATGAAATGAAATCTGAGACTCTCATATAGATCTGGGATTCTCATATAATTCCCTGACAGCAGCTGATGAACACTTGAGGGAAACACCAGTATTACAGGACCAGTAACAAACCCCACGGTGTCTGGCAACATTTCCATGCTATTATTCAGCATATCTATCTATAAAACACGTGTATGTGGGGCTATACAAATAGGACTTTAAAAAACCCACCAAAGATACAATCTCTGCCTCAAGAAACCTGCAATACAAAGGCTCAGTCCTGTAAGACGCTGAGTATGACAAGCAAAGCCTACACTTAAAGCATTTTCAATTCAATTAACTTGATAAATATTCCATACCTATTGAGACATCCTGACTGCCAGAGTGGTCAGAACCTCATTTCTACATGTTAACCCACCCTTGTATTGAAAACAGCCACATTTCCAGGGATGGATTTCCAGGGATTCCAGACTGGATTTGGGACTGACAGGCCGTAGTTATGACAGGATTTGTTCTCAATATTTGCTTCTAAACACCTCACCTGTTACAAGTTGGGGAAGCAGTATGTATTTTAACAAAAAACAGATTCATAAACCAGGTTTTAAAGTATGAATGTCTTAATATGGTGCTTTATGCAGTGCTGGAAGTCTGTGGTTAATTCAGAACCTCCTTAATGGCAAACATTTACCTGTTCTGTTGCCTCTGTGTGCCAGGTATGAGTAAGAACTCAGGAGCAGAAATTACCTAATAAGGCTTGTGGCCAATCTCTTTTGCCACCTTATTCTTGTCAGCTGACTCTGAACTATTCCTGATACAGCCATGAGAACACAGCTCTGAGGAGGTGTTTTTGTGCAGAGCCAGCATCTGTCCCCTGTTACTAAACACTGATTATTAAATTAATTACTGTATCTCCTGCAGCAGCTACAGGAAAGCAGAATTGGGGTGGCTGTGGTGGGTTTCATGGATGTTTAATTTTCTCACTTCCTCCGTTCTCAGGCTTGGTGGCTCCGTGGGAACTGTCGTGGTAGATCAGTTCTTCTGCTCTTTGTCCCTCACAAAACTGTGGCTCTTCCCCTAACAAGGGGAAAGCTGCAAGGTTAAGCAAAGAAGCCATCAAACAACTACATAGTGAGACCAATCACTTATTAGAGGTAAAACTTAAATTCTCTGTATGCAGAGGGGTATAAACTATTGAGAAACTCAAGGGAGAAATTGAAAGGATTTACCCAAAAGGTTCGAGCCTTTATTAAACCCTTGATGGGGTTGGCCCAGAGCACGGCTGTACAGAAACCAATGGAAGATGGATATCCCTGCCTGGGACCATAGGACAGTGGTGGCACTTACAGCTGTGTGTATCTAATATCCACGAGCACAGGGCAGCCAGCAAGGCAACACCCAGTTAGTTTTTAACCATGTGCATTGTCTTGAAGAAGTTTACAAAACGGTCACTTAGAACCTGGGGGCTTCAGACAGAGACCACCAAGGCCCCCGAAGAAGACCCTCAGAAGCTTTATAAGGACAGGCACATACGCGTTGGGAAATGTCATGAATATATAAGAAGAATGTAGTGAATGAAAAATGAATGCTCACGTCATGCTAACATATAAGCTGTAGCCAACATACCTGGGTGTGCACTTTGGTGAAATGATTCCCAGGGCTGTCCTGCTGCGACCGCGCAGGGCATCCAGGTAAACGAATGCCTGGCTTCTGAAACTCACAAATTGAGCTTAAAAGTTTCTTTTCAGTGCCGCTTTTAGGCAACAGAGGCAAAAAAAAGGGACACAGGCTGTGTTTAACCCATAGATACGATGTGAAATTTGAATGTCCCACATCACCAGCAAGTGCCCTCATGGATCCCGCGCGCGTTCAGCGCCCCCGCCGCCAGGCGGCGCCACAGAGCGCGGGCGGACTGGCAGCGCGAGCAGCCATTGGTCCAGGGGGAGGGGGCGGGACTACGCGGGAAACCCGCCCAATAGCGCTGTGGGAGGCGCGGCTTCCGGGACCGTTCCGCGCGGCCATTGGCTGTCCCGGGGCGCGGGGCGGGGCCAAGGCAGCGCGCGAAGGCTCGAAGCAGTTCCCGGGCGGCGGGAGCGCGGGCGGGACATGGCGGCGGCACCGGGAACGGAGGCAGCGGCGGGCTTCGCTGAGGTGAGTGCTGCCGCTCCCCTCCGCTCTGCACAGGCGGGCAGTTGCTGGAGGCTGCCTGCGGCCTCGCGGCTCCTCTGGCAGAGAGGCAGCGAGGGAGGTGGCGGTAGCAGTGCCAGTGACGGTACAGGTATGGGGACTGGTGGCTGTAGCTACCCTTGCCCGCCGCTCCCCGTCCTGCGCCGTCACCGGGCTGGCTGCTCCGCATGGACTACAACTCCCGTCGTGCCCTGCGCCAGCCCTTCCGGCCGCGGGGCACGCCGGGCGGGCCGCGCGCGGCCAGTCCCCGCGGGCGCGGTGCATGACGGGAGGGGCTTGGGCCGAGGGCTTTGGGGGAAAATCAGCGAATAATGAAATAATGCGTAAAAGTCGCCCAGTCTGAATAAAATCCCATTGCCCGGTGTGGATTCTGTCATTCTTCTGCGCAAACTCACCTTTAAATTCTAGAGAAAGCTGACGTAGTGTCACCTCCCCTTTTGTAAATACTCTTTTGCATTGGTAGATATGGTAAATACCATTAATAAATATCAGTAAGCGTGTAGATACCAATAGTTAAAATATAACACGGTAATGGATGAGTATTCCGTTATGTTGAGGTTGGCTGGGTTTTGGAATGAATTCGGAGTCAAACCACATAACCAATATTTGCCACGATGAGAGAAACTGTGTTTTGCTTCGTAGTTGCCGTTGGCAGATCTGGACCCAGACCTGCAGAAGGGCCTGGACAGCGACTGTGACAGCGGCCAGGGCAGCTGTGAGACGGGCCAGGGCTCGGCCTCCTGCGAGGACAGAGGTCTGTAACCTTCCCCTACAGTGCTGCATTTTGTGTTTCATAAATGCCTTTGGAGGACCTTCTTGTTACTTGGCCTGCAGGAACCCAAACTCCTTTTTGTTGCTAAGGCGTCTGTAAATCACTGAAAAGCATTTTTTGAGGTACAGAAAGGAACATAATGAATGGGATGTGAGTGCCTGAATTGCTTGTTCCCTTTCTTCTATGATTTGTTTGATCTCTGTACTTTTACTTAATCTCTGTGGATTTTATTATTCTTTCAAGGCAAGTCGCTATCAGGGAAGGATTTTCAGCTCTGCCTCTGTTTTTTTACAGGTTAAAACCCTTTAACATCAGTTTGGGTTTAATTACATGCTGTACAATGGGGAGAAGTTGAGTTCAAGCTGATTTGGTGTGGATGGTGACACCTTGACATTTAACAGATGGAACTCTGACTGCTTGTTAATTAACTTGTGGAATTTCCCTGTTTTATTTCCATGTACTTTGTCAGATTCAGAGGAAGAGATTTTTGTACGTAAGAAAGCAAAAAGCAAGAAGGTGCTCCAGGACAGTGAGAGTGAAGATGGAGAGGAGGAAGGCTTGTCCCTGCAGGAGGAGACTCTGGGTGGAGATAAGGAAAATGGGGAGGCAAAGGAGAACGTTGCTGCCCAGAGGAACAAGAAATCCCATCGGATTCGCCAGGCTCTGCTGGACAGTGAGGACAGTGACACTGGTGACCAGCTGCAGATTGAAAACCTGGAAACAAGGAGGATGTCTGGCTTGGCTCAGGGAGAGCCTGGAGAGGAGAGACCCCTAAAATCTGGGAAAAAGTACAGGAAACACAAACATGATGTTGAAGAGGAAACGGAAAGAAAAGCTGTAGGGAAATCAAGAAGAAGGAAGGAGAAGGAGAAAAGAATGGAGGTCCTTAAACAGCTGAAGAAAGAAAAGAAGCCTGGGGCAGAGGTGGGTTTTTTGGCAGAAAATCTCAGGTATTTTCTCAAATAAGTTCAATTTTTTGTTGCTTGTGGTTGTTCGCTTCCAGTGCTGCAGTGTTGTGGTGTCCACAGGTTCCTGCAGCAGGTGTGGGACCCACAGGGATCCACAGAGCACCAGACAAGTCTAATCTGCAAAATTTGCAGATTAGATTAAATTAGATTAGATTAAATTTGCAGTTTAATCTTCATCTAATGCTCAAGGATTTAATGTCATCTTAAATTAGTGCCAAAGAACCAAAGGGACCTTCAGAAATGACTCACACAAATACTTCACTCTTCTGCAAGCAGGTGGATGGTGGTGAGAGGTTTCCCTTCAATGACAGTGGATGTCTTCCGGATGACAAAGAGCTCTTTGATAATGGCTTAGAAGAGGAGGATGATCACCCCCCCGAGGATGAGGAGTCCATAGAATCCATACGAGCAGCAGTGAAAAACAAAGTAAAAAAATACAAGGTAACAGTTGATTGTGATATGAGATAATTGTAAATATACTCGCTTTCAAACTGCCAGAGGGCAGGGTTAGATGGGATATTGGAAGAAATGCTTCCCTGGGAGGGTGGGGAGGCCCTGGCACAGGTTGCCAAGAGAAGCTGTGGCTGCCCCATCCCTGGAAGTGCCCAAGAACAGGTTGGATGGGGCTTGGAGGAACCTGGGAAGGTGTCCCTGCCCATGGCAGGGGGTGGAACTGGATGAGCTTAAAGGTCCCTTGCAACCCAAGCTGTTACATGATTATTGTTTTTTAGTGAGGAATTTGCACCTGAGCAGGAACTAAAACTCTCTTTGACCGTGGTGGAGTTGTATCACTATGGCAGAGGGGAGAGCAGTCCTTTGGTTTTTGTTCCTAAAGATGAAGGGATGTTGTCCTGGCAAGTTATAAAGATCATGCTGGGGTAGGACCTTGGAAATCTGCCATTATGTGGGATTTGTGGTGGTTTTGCTGACCAGTGGTGGTTCTGTACAGTTATTTTTCGCTGGTTTGCCCTTGGTTGTGCCTTTGTATCAAGATAAATATTTGAGTCTCCTCTTATGCCCTGTAGAACAAGGAACGTTTTCCGGAGGGTGAAGGCTACAAACATGTATTTGATGAGGAGGATGAGGAGCCTGTACTAAAGGAACCAAAGAGGAAGGTGAGTATTCTTTTTAAAGCTCTGTATTGTTTGTTGTGACACAAACGTATGCACCGTGTCCAATGGTTTTGTTGGTTTGCCTATTTTTTTTTTTTTTTTTTAAGCTGGCTACTTTATTCTGACTCCTTTCTGTTTGAAGGGAAAAGTAAGCTATTTAAGAAGTAGAGAGAGAGCCCCATGTTTTGTTTCCTGGCTTCAGAAACCTTTCTTTTCTTCCCCTAAGGAGCGGAAAGCAGCAAGGTTAAGTAAAGAGGCCATTAAACAGCTGCACAGTGAGACCCAACGACTCATTAGAGGTAAAACTTAAATTCTTGGTGTGTAGAGGTGTATAAACATATCAGAATTTCAGGGGAGAAATTGAAAGGATTTACCCAAAAGTTTCGAGCCTTCTTTGACCTGCCAGGAGTTACTGAGGGTTGAAGAGTGCTAGATGTTTTCATTAGTTACAAAAATACCTTTAACAGGCCCTTCAATAAAAACAAAGGTACTTGTTATCAGATCAATGTCTTGGATGATGTTTTAGCTTTTCTCTCACCTCCTTTCTTTGGCAGAATCATCTGTGTCTCTCCCATATCATGTGCCTGAGACCAAAACCATCCACGACTTCTACAAGCGCAGACCTCGACCAGCCTGTCAAGGAAATGCCATGGCCTTGCTCAAGTAAGGACTTAAACCTCCCTCATGGGCTTTTTTTTCAGAAGTTTCAAGGATTTCCCAGCTTTGCTTTTAAGGATAACCAGGCTTTGTTAGACTCCTTTAATTCCTTGAACACCTGGCCATTAGGAGAATATCACTGTTGGCATAAAACACTGCTGCAGTCATGACACAGCGCTACTCTTGGAGTAATCAGAGTTACCAGGAGTGACTCAGATGAATGAACTTGCTCTTGCAAAGTTACTTTAAAAGGGGTTTAGGCTGGACCCCAATGTTTTGCTTGGACTGAGTTTTTTTTGAGGAATGAGTAGTAAAATACTACAGCTACAGTAATCATAAGATCCCTCAGGAATTTGATACTGTGATAATGTAACTAGTACAAAATCTTTGCACTTCCTTCTGTTCTCCAAATGGTTTTCCAGATTTCTGTCCTTCATCTCTTTCTACACATTGATGACAATAGTTAGAAAATTGTTTCTTTCTCCCTGGGATTACCCTCACCCTCTTCTCCCTTTCACAGCAGCCATGGATGATACATTTCTTTCTGCCTTCGTTAGGTCCTCAACATACCAGCTACCCCTAAATGAAGAATCTGCAGCCACTGGGAGCTTGAGCAGGGATTACAATGAAGGGCCAGTAGAAGATGATCAATCAGCAGCTGCTGAACCAGAAAGGAGCCTTGGCAGAGATGTTGATGCTGCTGTGAATGAGCCTCTTGCTGCTGTAGGGAAGAACTTGCCAGAGGACTGTGCTGAGCAGCCCAGGCAGGATAAGGAGGGTTCCTGTGCAGTTGGGACTGCAACAACTGATGATAACACAGAGGAGCAGCAGCTCTCCAACGTCCTGAGCACTGACTGTGGTGAGCAAAAGGAGAGTGAAATTCCTGCAGCAGCTGGAGATGCCCTTGAGCAAAGGGGCCAAACAGCACCAGACATACCAGGTGAAACAAACAGTCACCAGGCAGGGCCTGGATTGGTGGCACAGCCTGAAAAGGTGAGGAAATCCAAGCTGGATAAACTTCGTGAGCTGGGAATAGACCTGTCCATCAAGCCAAGAATCTGCTCTGACAATGAACCCTTCATAAACCTCGATGAAGCTGATTCAAACAAAGGTATCACTTGTGTTGTAATCCTGAGCAGCATTGACCTGACTTTAGCTGGAAGATGTCTGAGAAGTATTTAGGTGATAGAACAGTCAGGCACATTCACTTACTGGTGTGGGTTCTTTGAGATGTGTTAACAAGTTTGGAATTGCCTGGTGTCTGGGAGACTGGGCTGGAAGTGAGGTGTTGTGGATAAATGGTAGTCACTGGTAAGGTAATTCAATATTAGCTAATATCAATTAAATACAAATGACAGCAAAAATACCCTGTAATGGTTTATTATTAGAAAATAGAATGGTTTTGCAAATATTTTAGTATTAAAGATTTAATTTTTGAACTGCCTTTAGGAAAGAAAAAAATCTCAAGACCTACTCTTGCTACGACTTTTAGTGTTCAATGCTTTTAAATGCTACCAAACTAATTTAATTAAATATTCCTTTAAAGAACTAGAAGCCCTGAAGGCACGTTTCTTGAAGCACACTCTCAGAACATCAAAATCCAAAGCAGAACGGGCCATAAACATGAATATCATCCGTAAGGAGACAACATCTGATGGGAAGGAGGAACTGAGAGCAGATGTGGTGCCAGCAGTGTTGGCTGCAGAGAGCCTGGAGGAAATGACCCACACCAAGCCAGGTTGGTGGAGGAGAAGTGATGAGGATTGAATTGGGAAACACTTGGTCTTTATTCTCCTCTCTCATTCTCTGTTTCCCAGCGCTACCCTGAGAAATACAGGGGAAGGGGTCTTCATCTGTGAGATGACTGTGTTCCCTCTCTGTCTTTAAAAAAACAAATCTTGCTAGACCTCTTAAATAGCAGTGGCCAGTGTAGAACAACCTCAGCCAGATCTCTGCAACTGGTTCCTTGCCTTTTTCATGCTTCCAGGAGAAGCTCTGGCTGCCCCATCCCTGGAAGTGTCCAAGGCCGGCTTGGAGCAACCTGGGCTAGTGGAAGGTGTCCCTGCCCATAGCAGGGGGGTGGAACTGGCTTTTCTTTAGGGTCCCTTCCAACTCAAACCATTCCCTTGCTCTCTTGCTGCCCAGGGGAGAAGCTCCAGGCCCTGAAGGCCAAGCTGCAGGAGGCCATGAAGCTCCGCAGGACCGAGGAGCGGCAGAAGCGGCAGGCGCTGTTCAAACTGGATAACGAGGAGGTGCTGGAGGAGGAGGAGGAGGAGGAGGAAGAGATGACAGATGAGTCTGAGGAGGAGGAAGAAGGTGACCATGAGGTCTGTATGCAACACTTTCCCATAACCTCATCAGCTTCTGTGTTCTGCTTCCTCTCCCCAGCGGAACAGGACTTCTGCACACTGTTAATTAGGGAAATGGCTAAGAATTCTTCCTAGGAGAGAAAAAATCACTGTAGTTGTCACTTTCAGGGTTTGGATTGCCTGAAACTTTATTTATTAGTATTTTCTTTATTTGTCTAAACACTGTTAAAATCAAATATAAGCGTATAAAAGATTCTGATGCTCCTTTTTCTTTTTACATACCCTTGGCTTGTTACTGGCAGGGCCAAACAGGTCACCTGCCTGACCTGGGGTAGGCAGGGTTTGCCATGGCAACAATCACCATCTCTGTGCCATATTTGGGGGGTGTTTTTTAGGAGTCAGAATTTCTGCTTGATGAAGCAGAGGAAGATAATGAAGATACAGAAGAGAAACATGTTGAAGATGGTGATAAAGGAACCGACAAAGAATCAGTCGATGGAGAAAAACTGGAGAAGTCTGAGCACTGTGATTCTGTTCTAAAACATCCTTCAACAGAGTCTACATTGATGCTTTTCAAGGACAGCTCCTCAAAAATGGGGTAAATAGCCTTCAAAACGGTGACTGAGCAATTTTAAATTTGATCAGCACTTGTAGAGGTTTTTATTTGAAGTGACTTTTATAGGAATTTTTGTTTGTTACCTTGATTGTTTTGCAATTTATCCTGAATTTATTAGGAAATACCTTTTATTTGATGAATTGCAGATATTCTCTTCCTGATGAGAAACTGGAAATAGAAGAAGCTGCAGACAAAGGCTCTACCAAGTTAGGTAAAGTAGAATTATCATCCCAGCTAGCATTTTTTTACTTGGCACAAGTAGAAGTTTAAATTTGAGATTGGTGCTCAGTATTTCTGTTATTTCATCACCTGTACAGTTATAGAATGTGATTATAAAACTTTAGATTGATGAAAAAAATGAGAGGGATTGAAAAAACTAGAGGAAAATAAAGCTCAAAATAATACTGGGAGAAATACAAAATATCAGGAACCGATAATATGTAATTCCATACAAAAAGTGTAACATGCATCCCCTGAGAAGAAGGAAATACAACCTGACCACAAAATAATGAATCCTTAGCAAAGTGTCAGAGTTGCCAAATATTATACTGACGTTTTGCTGGATCACACACACACGAAAAAGAAGTTAAGCACTGGGGGTTTTTTTATTTCCAGAGGATGATGATTCATTTTCTCTGCCAACACTGGCAAAGGACAACAGCCACAACAGCAGCTTTGAGTTCATTGGCTCCATGATCCCGTCCTACCAGCCCTGTAACAAACAGGCCTCCCGGGGAGGGACCTTCTTCCCTGCAGCAGGAGGGTTCAGGTCACCCTCCCCAGGCTTCTTCAAAACAAGCTTTATCAGCTCTGCTTCCAAGGTGAGGTTCTCAGCCTTGCTGTCTTATATTAACACAGTGAGTTGGGGAATGAATGTATTTTATCCTGATGGTCAGAGCTATCAAAGAAATCAAACCAGGCAAATGCTTTGGGAAGAGTAAGAGTTCAAAAGGGCAAACTGTCCCTGGAACTTACAATGCGTCCACACTGGAATGGGTAAAAACGACTTTATAAAAACTTACATTCCAAAGCATAAAGGATGCTATAACCTGGTTTTTATATCTAAAATATGGACATCATAAGTATGGTTTCTAAGCCTATTTACATGGGCTGCACAACATTTCATGTCAGTGATCTGTAATTTGTTGGAGCAGTGTGGACAGACTTCCCTCCTGCGTAATCTTAATCCTTTAAAATAACTTCATTGTTTTATTCCATTCTTGCTTTTGAATTTAGGTTTGCAAAACAACTTAAATATTTTCATGTTCCTTTGAATAGAGCTCAGGAAAGACATCTGAGCCCTCTCTTCCCATAGAAGATTCCCAGGACCTGTATAATGCCTCCCCTGAGCCCAAGACTTTATTTCCAGGGGCTGGGGAGTCTCGGTTTCAGTTTTCCCTGGAAGATGACACTCAGAGCCAGCTGCTTGATGCAGATGGGTGAGTGATGGCTGTAGAGGGTGGTGTTTTGTGCCTATTACCATAAACAGGATGTACAAGCCAGCAGGATTTTTCTAACTACAGCCTTTATTTCAGGTTCTTGAACGTTGGACAACACAGGAATAAATACCAGTCCTCCAAGCATCAGCTGCCCCTGGCAAGCATGGATGAGAATGCCATGGATGCCAACATGCATGAATTACTGGACCTGTGCTCTGGACAGTTCAGCAGCCAAGCTGAGCATGTGCCAAACCCCAGCAGCAGCAAAAAGCAGAACATGGAAGAACTGCTCAATCTTTGTTCAGGAAAATTCGTGTCTCAGAGTATGTCCTGAATTCTCTTCCCAGCTTTGCTGGAAGGTTTTCGCTGGGGTACCTTCAGGTCTGGGCACTGGTGCCATGTGTGGAATTTCATCTTTGCTGGGAGCTTGCACACTGTTGTTTCTAGGAAGTTCTATGACACTTTAAGAGTAGAAATAAGTTGCCATCTTACTGCTTTCTGTAGCAGGTTCTCCAACATGGGCTTCTTCGGTGTCTTCCAAGGCAGAAAAAGACAGTGACATAGAAGATCCAATGGCAGAGGCCCTGGAACTCTGTTCAGGCTCCTTTCCCACAGACAGGTTAGCATGGCTCTCCTAAAATTTACAGAAGCTTTTGCTTGTACCTGTCTTGTTTCACTCTTAACATGTTTTCTTGTTTGACATCAGTTTGCTGTCAGCAGGTGTGGTTTGTTTTGGAGCTGAAGGGGAGGAATATTGTAAATTGCTCAGCAGTCACTCTAAATTGGCAGCATAAACTATTTCCCACAGCTACTGTGAAGGGAAATTCCTTAACTTTCACTGGTGGTGAAAGAAACATTGAAGAACTTACATTAAACTGAGAAAAAATGGTTAAAAGTAGGACTTTTGGGGTCTGTTCTGGGCTGTCACCAAACTGCTGTAACCAAGTGTAAGTTGGAGACTTGGAGTCTTTTACTGACTAAATTGAAAGGTGTTAAACCTCTTGTCAGGCAGCCATGCAAGTGGGAATGTTGGGGGGATGCAAGAGGAGTTTTAGAGGGGAACACACTTGGAAATAAGTACTTGTCCCATGGTTTCTGCAAGTGAAGGCCTGAGCTGTTAAATCATGGCCACTAATGGGGATTTGGGGCATTCAGAGCTAAATGCTGGTGGGAGACTAACTGAGCACTCTCAGGGAATTGCCTGAGACCAGCTGGATGGTGGTTGAAATTTTGCCTTGATTTGCTGCAAAGCCTGAAAATGTGCATTTTTCCCTTAGGGAAGAGGAAGAGGAGGAGGAACAAGAAGAACTTGATGATTTTCAGCTCTTAACAGACGAAGATGCCTTTGCAAGTGAAGAGGTGGGGACTGATGGAGCCAGGCAGCTGCTGCAGCTCCTGACTAAGATAATTGCCTTTATTTTCCTAGTTTTTTAATATATCCATCAATGCAAAGTACCACAGCTACTGAGACACTTTTAAGAGCAAAGTCTGGATCATTCAAAACATCTCCTTAATATTAGGACACACTGGACAATGTGTCAGCATAGCAAAACCTCTGGTGTTTTAGTCTGTCTGTTGATTGAGAACAGAAGAATCTGTCATTACAAAGCAATCCACTGCCAAAAATCCCTTTGTTTCTGAAAATGTTCTCTTTGACAGGATGAAAAAGATGAAGACAGTGCTGCTGAAGAAGCAGAAACGAGTGATGAAGAGGAAGCAGTGCTGAGGCATAGACAGGGCTTGAAGAAGAAACTGTAAGAACATCTTTTTTCATAAATTAATTGTCAGACAGAATAGAATATTGATAGCACTAGAAATGTGATTTGTAATTATTCCCTCTCCAGCATCAGCAGCTGATGTTTATATGGTCTGGTTTTTCATATGTCTCTGTTTTTTTGCTTTGTGTGACTTTTGGGTGCTGCATGTTGACAAGCTGTGTTTGTGAATGTGCAAGAACTCAAGGCATGGTCTTTCCAAAAATTACATGAGAAACTGATACATCCTTAGGAAATGTGTTAACTTTATGTCACAAGATCAGTCTTGCTCCCTGAAGATTTGTGTGATGATTATTGTGTGCCCAGACTGAACTCTTTTAACATCCTTTGACAGAAAACTGCAGGATTTCATGGAAGATGAGGCAGAGCTGTCGGGGAGTGATGTGGGCAGTGAGGATGAATATGATGGCGAAGACCTGAACGAGTATGAAGAGGAGATAATCGACGAGGAGCTGCCCAGTGAAGTGGAATTAGGAAAGCAAATACATAAACTTCACATGTGAGTGACAGTACCAGCAGACACGTGTGTGTGTGAGGTCTTGGCTGTGGGATATCCCCTGGACTAAGCTCTCCCTGTGCCCTGTGCTGCAGGAAGGCGATGCTGGATGACGACAAGCGGCAGCTGCGGCTGTACCAGGAGAGGTACCTGCCAGATGGGGACCTGCACAGCGACGGCCCGGGCAGGACCAGGAGGTTCCGGTGGAAAAACATAGGTGACCTGTGATCCAGGGCTGCTAGAGGGGGGCAGGGCTTGGGACAGTGTGTGTCTGTACATGAAACAGCACCCAGGAATCCTTCGTGGTCCTAAACAAACCGTTTCAGGGACAAAGGGGGTGGTTGCGGTTCTGGGTTTTTGTTTGGATGGAGGTTTTTTGTTCTGGTTGGTTGGTTGGTTTTTGTTTTTCTTATGGATGTTTTTGTTGGTTTTTTATCAGTCTGCATTTTTTAAATGGATGGAAAACTATCTTGTTTCTTTGCCCAGATTTTGCTTCACAGATGGACATGTTCCAGGGAGACTCAGATAATGATGAGGACAACGAACAGTTTGATGAGACAGAAGTGAAGTGGAGGAAGGAGCGATTTGAGCGAGAGCAGTGGCTTCGTGAGCAGGTATTGCTGAGCTGCCAGAGAGGCTTGCTCAGTCTGTCACTGCTGGATGTGAAGTTGTTTGTTCCTCCAGTTAAACTTCAGCATTAGGTCAGATTTCTCAGCTGAATGTGATGCTGTTCATTATTAGAAGAAGGATGATAAAGTATCTAAGAAATTGTGATAAACACAGTAGAAAGTAAATAAATAATGTATTAATTTACATAAAGAAAATACTTGGTCTACTTAAAATATTGAATGAAATGTTCATTCCTAATAGGAATTTTTTTTCATTTTTCTCTGTCACAGAAGGAAAAAAATAAAGAGCAGGAGGAGGAAGAGGAAGAAATTGGTGAAGACAGTGAATTCATGAAACTAGCAAAAAAAGTGACTGCCAAGTCCCTGCAGAAGAAAGGTGAGCTTGAATTTTATTGAAGTGACAAGCAAATAAAGAGGAGGAAAGGTCAGTCTCTGAACTCTCTGTGTGTCTCTGCCAGCCAGCCCAGCAGTGGTGGCACAGGACACAGCCCTGTTACCCAGGAACCCGTTTGAAGCGTTCAGACCTGCCAGTGACAGCCAGGTGGGTAATGGTCCTGAGAAATGGCACTTCCAACACAGCCAAGTCAGCTGCTCCTGCATTCTGGGCACTTCTGCTTTGTGTTGTGCTAATATTTGGTAGGGAGTAGTTTTTCTATGCTAAACAACCTGTCTTGTTCCTGTGAGTGCTTTAACACAGCTTTTCTTTGTCCTTCAGGTAAAAAATGGGTCTCTCTTGAAGAGGCCTAAAGCTGTCCTTCAGAAACTGGCAGCAATGTCAGATCTGAATCCAAACGCCCCTCGAAATTCAAGGAATTTTGTCTTTCATACACTTTCCCCAGAGAAGAATGAAGAGGCAAAAGAGAAATCAAAACCTCAGGTAAAGGTGTGGGTGGCAGGTGCTGCCAGTTGTGTAGATTATTTGAACACACAGGCACTGAACTCTGCCAAGCAGTTCACACTGAATAATTATCTCATAACTCAGAATTTTAAACTTCTGGGAGACTTTGTGTATCTGAACATATTTTACTGCCCTTAGGTGAAGAAGAGAGGCCCTTCTGCAGCAGTAACATCACAGGCCAAGCGGCCCAGGGTAGAGAGCACAGAGGAAACCAGCCAAAGCCGAAGCATCTTCCAGTTCTTGGAGAGCTGAATATTCCTGTTTAGGGCCAGAAGCCCTGTCTCCTCTTTGCCAGCTGCAGTTTGCTTTGCCAGTCTGCCAACAGTCACCAGGCAGGGAAACAAACTGCTGCCACCTCCTTCCCAAGTTCCAGTGTTTTCCAGGCAGTGGTTTTGTGCATTCCCCTTTTGGTTTTGTCAGTTCTTCGTGGCAAATGGGAGCACAGAGTCCATTCCTGGGTTGGAATGAAATGCTGACCTGGCCTTTCCCAAGCATTAAGGAACCTGACACTGCTGTGGGCTGCCCTGCCAGGTGTTGCAGTGGTATCAGTTCCACCTGGAAATGCCATTTGTGTGACAGGTGTGGCACAGAAATGCCTCATTCAGCTGAAAGCACAAGAAAGGAAGGATTTCTGCAGCTCTGGGAGAGAAGGAAGCTGTGCTGGCTGTGGCAGGACACTGTTGTTTACACCTGCAGCACAAAGTTTTAGCTGTGCCTTCTTCCAGTGTCTCGTTTT
Organism: Pachyramphus minor; assembly: GCA_013397135.1. Classification (NCBI taxonomy): domain Eukaryota; kingdom Metazoa; phylum Chordata; class Aves; order Passeriformes; family Tyrannidae; genus Pachyramphus; species Pachyramphus minor. The sequence continues at coordinate 1,039,731 of VYXB01004999.1, read as the reverse complement.
CTCTAACGTTGAGCATTTATTAAGCTTCGCCTTTTAAGAAGCTCTAATTTATCTTTGAAATGTTGACTTTGTGAATAAGGTTCCAGTATGAGAAGGGTTTTTTTCCAAGTTTTTATTACTGTTGCTATCCTTAAACATGCAGATGAGTGTGTGTGTGGAGAGGGAAGGATGTGAGTGAGGTGGGAGAGGAGGTATGTGGGATTTTTATTTGCTTTGGTGGGGAGAGTTGATTGGTTTGCCCAACTTCAGAATATCTTAAATTATCCATTCCGTTGTTTTCATGGAAGCTGCACTCATCCAGGAGAAACCATCCACTTCTGAGCAGCCAGCAAGGAAAGGGCTGGTCTAGGATGAGGAAATTAAGAAGGACCCATCATTCACAACTATTCTAAATAGTGTGAGAGAAACTTGAGTATCCAGCATTCCTGACGTTTCTGATCCCATGTTGAACGTGTTGGAGAGCAGATACTGGTGCCACAGGGTCCTGCTGTGGGAGACTGAACATCTCTGGGACGGGATGTCACATTCTTGAGCTGCCAACACTGTCAGAGAAGTGTCTGGGCTGTAAATTTTGTACCATCATGAGCACACGCCTGGTGTGCTGTGTGTAAAATGTTTTATTGTACAGTATGTTTATAAAGAATTATGGTACTAATTGAAGTGCAAGTTTACAATAAAATGTGGTTTTAATTTTGGAGGCAGTTGGAATTAATTTACAGGATTTCACTCAGTTGTGTATATGTGTGTTGGGGGTTTTTTTTTCCCCAATATTTTTGTCTGTCTCTTTATTTTCATTGCTTTTATATCCACACTATAAGCCCTTCACTAGGAACAGCTGCAATAATATTGGAATACAACAAAAACAACCCCCTGTGTTTATTGGAGTGTGAATTCTCAACTCCCCAAGTCTTCCATTGGGTTTGCATAAAATTCTTGGCCTGAAGAATATGTTGCTTTTTTTCTTGCTTCAATAGTTTAGGGGTTTTTACTTGTTAGACAAAACTTCCTTTATCCTGGGCTTGAGGAGTGCCTGTTTCAGCTCATTCCAGCAATTCTAGTAATTAATGTTACCTGGATTTGGGATTGGAGGTTTAAAGGAAGAGAAATAGGCTTTCCTCCTTCATTATCAGAAGCTTCCTAAAGAACAATGTAACTGAAAGATGATTTCTGAACATCCTCTTTTTCTGAATTTCTGAACATCCCTGTCATGATGTTTCTCTGATCTGTAAGTTGTACTAATTCCGCACAGATTTATTGGATAAAATTATTCCAAGCTGCAAAATTGGGCATTTTCTCTGAATTTTGCCACTAGAGAGCAGCAAGAGAATGTGCTTCCTCTGGCAAAAGGAGAAAGCAGAATCACTAAAGCTTAAACTGTGTCTTGACTCCAGGGGAAATTCTTGCAGTTGTCCGTGCTCTGGCATTGGAAAGGATTACATTTATAGACACCTGAAATTGCTCCATTTTTTGTATTAGGAGGTGGTAGCTTGAAGGGCACCTTTAGAGGTTTGGCTGAGTCCTAGTGGTTTCCTGGCCTCTCCTCAGCACATGCTGGCTGTAATTCTGGCTTTTGTTTTCCCTTCAGAATTTTCCCTTTAAAATAGGTTTTGCTTGTTCCAGAGGCAAGAGTAGAAAAAGATTGTTGGGCTTGAAAAGCTTATGAATTAAAATACATAGAATGGGAAGGTTTCTGGCTGCATTTCCCCCACAACAACTTTGCAGTAGTTCAGGGTTTGTGAGGTGCTGCTGGAAGCACTGCATCACATCCCAAAAATTCCTTGCCTGGGAGCATGTTCCATGGCAGGGGAGCAGTGGGAGGAGGCCAGGGACACGTTCTGTGGGAGCTGGAATCTCAACAGCAGGAGGGTTGAGCCTCGTGCTGAGATGCTGCTGCTGCTGCTGCTTGTGTCAGACTCCATCCCCAGAGCCGTGGTCTGGGCCTGGCCCTCACCTGTGCTCCCACCCCTGTCCTGCCCTGCTCCAGGTCCATCTCCTCCCTCTGGCTTTTCCAGGGCTCCCCCTGCTCCTGTCTGGCACATTGACTCAGCTTTGACTTCTCATTTTCAGGTATTGATTCAGCTCCCCCCTCCTGGCACTGACATGAGGCCGCTGTGTTAACAGGGAGAAGAATCCTCCCTCTTGCTGCTGGAAGTGCCAGGAGTGTGGTGGGAAGGAGGGAATGTCTGGGCAGAGCAGGATGAGGGTCCTGTGCCCAGCCCCAGGCAGTGCTGTGGCTCAGCCTGAGCAGGAGCTGGTCAAAGGTTGGACTCAGTAATCCTGGAGGTCTTTTCCATCCTAAATGCTTCTGTGAAGTGGTGTCTGCAGGGCTGTCCTGGGCTGAAGGAAGAGCTGCTTCTGCTTCCCTCCCTGCTTTTTCCCTCTCATTGCACCTTGGGATAACTCTGAGCAGTTCCAGCCGTGAGTCAGGATCAGTGATGTTCAGGTTTGACTGTTTGGTGCAGAAGTGGCTGCAGCCTGGCAGGATGTGGATTTTCATCCAAGTTGGGCAACTCTAACAATAACCCCTCAGTGCCTCAGTTTCCCTTTCCCCTCCAGGGAGCAGCCTTTGGGATCCGAGCCCCTGATCCTTGACAGCACCACAGTGCTGTTAATCTGTAATGTTACCTGCTGAGTTTGCAGAGAGAACGAGCCTCCAGGAACCCAAATGATAATGAAGAAATTTTAAAAAAGGACTTAAAAGCAGGGGGAGGAGGGGCCTGGGGTGTGTGGTCCAGGTTGACATTGCAGACACGTTTATAATCCCAGCTCCTGCCGCCGCTGCTCCTCGGGGCTCAAGGCACTCACTGAATTATGTTTTCTTTCCCTTTTTTTTTTTGCCAGGAGACTGAAAGGGGGAGAGAAAAAAAACTATTTGTTTGTCTTGTCTAATTTAATTTATGTTATTTATCAAGTAGACAGGTTATTTGGGAAACCAGATGGACCCAGGCTAAAATCATCTGTATTTCCAGCATGTGAAAAATTATGTCAAGAGTGGACACATGAAAAGCAGCGTGGGCAGGTTTGGTGAGCACTCACCACGTGAGCTCTGCACCTCATCTGTCCTGGGCCTCTAATCAGTTGTCCCAGACCCATTATGGGGGTTAAAGGACAAAAAGACCCCCAGGCACACAAGGGGAGTGTCTGCCAGAGCAGCCATGTCACAATTATTTACCCTCTCTGGTTTTCCCCTGCTCGTGGGCTGGTGCAGCCCTTGCCCAGTGATGGATGGGGCAGGTTTTTGGTCCCATATAAGCATTTTTAAGATGTGTTGGGCTTGGGAACAGAGCGGGTGATGGTTTTGGTGTCCATTGCTTTTGCTTTGGGTTCTCTTGTTGGAAAAGCAAACAGAGGAGGCAGAGAGCAGCAGGGGTGGCTGAAGTCGAACTGGCATGGAGGAGATAAATCCAGAAATAGAGAAATACAACAGGAATATAGTAAAAACAAGTGTCCAACAAGGTTGGACACTCCAATTGCTGCTGTATTCCCAAAAGCTGAGCCTGAGACAGCCCCCATCCCCCTCACTGGAATTCCTGCCCCAAGGCAGGACCCCAGCAGCTGGGGGGAGCTCCTGGATGTGCAGAGTCCAGACAAGCTCCTGGCATGGAGAACAGCTCTGTGAGACCTGCAGGGTTTAGTGGGTGACCTGTAAAGCAGCAGTTTCATCCCATATTGACTATCAGCCATCACTGTTAATCCCAATGCTGCACATGCTCCGGGTGGGCAGATGTTTGGTCCTTGGGGGTTGTTATTTTCTCCTGTATCATCCAGAAGCCCAATTTAGGGCTCTGCTTCTCCGGGCAGCAGAGATCTAAACCAGCTGTAATTAAAGAAAATGACATAAAAGATTGCAGTGGAGGGGGCGGGGGAACAGAAATCTTACAGCTTTGCAAGAGATTAATTTTATTTTTAGCTAATATTTTTTCTCTGCTCCTCAGGGCTGTTTTTGTGCAACACACTCTGTGCTGCTTCCCTTGCAGTGGCCCATTGATTTTCAATATTTGATGGTGTTTGTGCCTGCAGCGGTGGGGGATCAGTATCCAAGGGGCACATTCATGTGTGTCCTGGCACCCACCTGGCACTGCAGAAGCCCCAGTGGTGTCCAAGCCCTCACCTCTGCCATGGGGATGCTGCACAGAGCCCAGGATCCCCCTGCATTCCAGCATGGCTGGTTGGGGTCACTGTGCCAGACTGGGCTCAGCCCCCAGGTCCTGGCTGGAGGTGGATGTGGCCCAGCCCTGCAGCACCTCCCTGCACTGCCCAATCTCCAGCTGCCACTTCACTCACTCTCGTTTCTGTGCAGGAAGAATAATTAACCACAGGCACTGATGCTGACTTCCCGCCTGCCCAGGATCCAGAGGTGGTGTTTCCACATTCCTACTTTGCAGGAAACCTGAAGGAGGGCTTTGAAATGCCTGATCTTTCCCAATCAAACACTAGATTAGAGAAAAAATGGTTTTTCCTTCCTGCTCTTCAGTGAGCCTGGCTGGGGCACAGGGGCCTGATCCTGCCTGGGAATGTGAGGTCTGGGAGCTGCCCCTTGGGCTGGCTTGTTCCCAGTCCCAGCTCCAGACTGGCCCCATGCTGCACAGGGACATTGCTGCAGGTCCCCAGGGCACCCTGAGCCCGAGGCTGGCAGGTTGTGCTGCCTGAATGAGCCACCCCAGAGCAGCCTCCCAGTCAAGGACCCACACAGATGTTCTGGCATCCAGGAGGTTTCCCATCCCACCCCAACTCCGTGGCAGGGCAGCGACCACAGCCAGCATTTCCTGCAGGATGCACATCCCAGCTGTCCCAACCAAAGGCAATGCCAACCCCTGCAGCCACTGCTGTGAGACGATAATTAAAGCAATAGGCAATTAGACCCACCATGTGGTCCCGATTTCACGACGCTCGCGGTACAAAGCTCTGAGTGAGGCATCTGGGATGAGCTCATAGGCAGAGCTGGGCTGGTTTTGGTGGCCTTCCCTCCTCCTACGGATTTGCTGAGCGTGTGTGATCTCCGGGGCTGGGATGACATGAGCCCCAAAGTATGAAAACAGCTCCTGAGGTGTCCCTGCAGCCAACCCCCAGCACAGCCTCCCATTGTGGTGCTGATGGTGACCCCAGCATGGTAAACCTGGTGCCAGTGGGCTGGGGCTGCTCCCTGAAGCCACAGCTGTCCCTAGATCTCTGCCATGGTGACCACAGGGTGCTTTTAATTCAAAATTCAGGGACTTGACAGCAAGATCCTCACCCAAAATTCGCCAGGGCCACAAACAAGGGCTCGGTGCTGATGTGGCCCCACTGCCCTAGAGGGCCAGTGTGATCTGCAGCAATGGGGGACAAGGAGACACCACTCCCCACTCTGCCCTGGTCCCTCCACAGTCCCCCAGGCTCTGGGGGTCGAGGCAGCCGAGCTGGCGTTGCCGGGAGCCACGTGCACATCCTGCGAGGGGAAGAGCCCTGCTCCCAACATCTGCTTGGCGTTTGTTTGTCTTTCATTCCCATTCCTGCCCTGCCTCCCCCTCCGCTTTCATCCCTCCATCTGCACAGGCCTAAAAATAGGCCCATGGCCGGGCTGGGTCTGTGTCTCATCAGCCCGTCGGGACCTCGGTGTGATCCCGTCTGTGGAGGGGATGGGACCTGCTGGTGTCCCTCTGGTGCCACTTCCCTGCCAGAGCGTTGCTGCCAAGTGGCCACGTTGGGGTCCCCAACAGTTCTCTCCCCTAACTTTTGTCCCAGGCACTGTTCCCTGCTCCCAGCCCTAAAATGCTCCATCCTGGGCATGGGGGGTCTCAGGCTGAGCCTCATGGCAGCCCCTGCATGGCCCTGCTGCTGCTCCTGGGGCAGGGGTGACACCAACTGCAAAGGTGCCCATGTGGCAGAGGAAGAGCAGAGGGGTGTCCCCAAACTGCTGGCTCGTGCACCCCCAAAAAGTGCCTGGGGTGAAGAAGGGGAGCCACAGGGACACCCAGCCCCTGGCTGGGGCTGCAGCAGGACCTGGCTCTGCCACCCGGGCTGCTCCAGGGTCCCTCTGTGCTGCTCTGGGGGTCCCCATGCCTCCCATTCCCCGGGCAGGCTCATTCCCCGAGCCTCTCCCAGGCACAGAGCAGGGCAACCATCACTTCACTGTATCCCGGTGTCCTCCTGCCCCTTCCCCAAGTCGCTATGAATAAATCATTGTTTTATTAAAGAGAAGCAGCTGCTTTTTTTCTTCTCCGGTTTTTTTTTTTTCCTGACACCCCATCCGTACCCACGGGAGCCCTTTGGCACATGCTCGAACGCAGGAGCCCCATTGAGGGCCCCCGGAGCATAGCAATTGATACACAGACATCCCCAAATCCTATTCAGGCCCCGCTTTTCTGCACGAGCAGCCTCTAAACAGCTCATTCACTGCTCTTTTTGTCGCCGGGGTTAAGTGGTTAAGTGTGTGTGGATTCCATAAAAGGCCTTTACTCCATGAAAAGCTATATTTACATTGTAATCACCACAGAACTGTTTAGGCAGTCAATAGTGGGGCAGGACGGCGTGGGGGCTCAGAGATGTGTCCTTCCCCTCTCCCGCTGAGCCCCCCGGAGCAGGACTTTTGTGGGATTAGGTCCCCCCACACCAGCTGCCGGGGCTGCCGACGCTCTTTGTCTGGATATGGAGCTGGGGACAACTCAGGCTCCCGATCCAGCATCCTGCATCCCGGTGGCCCCGGTACCCTGGGCAGGGGTGGCACCCTGGGGTCCCGCTCAGCACTGGGAGCCTGGGACAAACCTGCTGGTTTGGGTGCTCGTGGCCACAAAGGCGCCTGGTGGAGTCCATCCCAGCATCACCAGGTGGTTTAGGTTGGATCTCAGGAAAAGGTTCTTCCCCCAGAGGGTGGTTGGCACTGCCCAGGCTCCCCAGGGCAGTGGGCACAGCCCCAAGGCTGCCAGAGCTCAGGGAGCATTTGGACAACGCTCTCAGGGTGGGATTCTTGGGGTGTCCTGTGCAGGGCCAGGAGTTGGACTGGATGATCCCTGGGGGTCCCTTCCAGCTCAGGATATTCCATGATTCTATTCTACGATTCACCAACACCCCGATCACCCACCAGGGCCTCCCCAGTACCCATGAGTGAAGTGTGAGCTAAAATTGTATCACTTTAACAAGATTAATTGAGCACAGCCAAGAATGGCAAAAGCGAAATTAATTCACCGAGAGCACGGCAAGGGCTTCCCTTTCCACCAGCAGCAATTTCCATGTAATCAATTAGATGATGTTCCAACTGATATCCCCGTCGGGGAAGGGGGAATGCGCCTGCTCTCCCCACACGGGTGTGAATGTTCACAACGGTGGCTCTCGAGGAGTGAGTATGGGAGAATCCCCCCATATCCCCCTGGAAACCCCGTGGGGTGTGCCCAGGAGGGATTACCACTGGGGTGACCAGAGGGAATGGGATGCTGCATTCCAGCAGGCATGGGGATGGGGATGGAGATGGGAATGGGGCTGGAGATGGAGATGGGGACAGCATGAGGATGGAAATGGGGATAGAGGTGGCATAAGGATGGGGATAGGGATGGGGATGAGGTTGAGAATGAGGCTGGAGATGGAGATGAGGATGAGAGAGGGATGGGGGTGTGATGGGATGGTGGTAGGAATGGGATGAGCCTTTCCTGGTGCCTCCTGTGAGCTCTGCAATACAACAAGTTCAGAAATGTTTTACTTGACCCTCCTGCTCCATGGGAATTGGAGTTGTGAGGCTCAACAGGCTGGTTAAGCAAAGGAGGTGATTTTTCCATTGGGCACCCCCCTCCATGGATGGGGCTGTCTGTTCCAGCATGTCCTGAAGGCTGATATTCCCTGGATAGGAGCAGGGACACGGGTGCCTGGTGCCCCTCCTGTCCCTGTGCCATGCCCTGCACTGGCAGCACTGCAGATCTTTCCAGCATTGTGGCTGGAGTCTCCAGCACCGGCTCTGGTCCCAGCCCTGCTGTGCTGAGCCACTCGCAGCATCCCAGGGTTTTGTTTTCCCTCTGGTTTGGCTCCTGCCTGGATTTTTCAAAGGCTCTGGAGCAGCGAGGGCCCTTCCTCCCCCGGCCAGCACACATTGTTCGAATTAGTGCCTAAATGAAAGGATATTGTTGGTTCCTGTTGGGAGATAATAACCTCAGTAGCGGAGGGAATTTCACCCATGCAGAGAGAATTTGCTGGGCTGTTCCCGCCAGCACAGTCCCTCGCCGGGGTCCGTCTCGCTGGGACGATGGCTGATGGGAACAGATCCGCCAGGAAGCAGGGATTTATCTTGGCATGCTGCTCTAATTGCCGAAAACTCCACTTTCTGACCTCAAAAACGTGCCACTGCTCCCTGTCCAGCACAGGGGCACCTGTGGCACAGCCCGGGCACAGCCGGGATCAGCACCACAAAGGGGCGGCTGCCCGCTCACGCCATGCCCATGGAAAAGTGCTCCTCTTCCCAAATTCCTGTGGGATTTTGCTTTCCCCTCTTCCTTCCCATCCCTCTGCCTTGTGCCACAGCTTGCAGAGGTGTAAACCCCTCGCCCTGCCATGGAAGAGGATGAGAGGATGAAAAACGAGCCCAAGCCTGGACTCCCGGTGTTTTTGTTTGTATTAAAGCGCAGAGGATTTCAAGGATATAGAAAATGTCCTTTTCAGCCCAAAAGGCACCTTCTGCCCCATTTTTCTGCTCAGAGGTGCCTGGCCAGCACTGAGTGGCTCCCAGTGCCTCCCTGGGGCTGGCACCTGCTGCCTTGGTGACACACCCTGTGTGCACACTCCGTGTCCTGCCATCCCACCTGGCTGCAACCTGGACAGTCATTTCATTGTACACCCCAAATTTTATTTTTTTTCCAGCCAGTTTTGCTCTGATTGAATTTTTAACAGATGTTTTGACTTGTTATAGGTGAAGGAAAAATAACTCAGAGTGTTTCTTGATTAGAGCTTATTCAAAGTTCTCCAGTGGAGCCACTTCCACATCAGAAAATCCTGACTATGTGCAATCAAACATTTAATTTCCACGGACGCAATATCAGAGGATTCCTTCAGGTTAGAATCTGTTACAGTTATTAATCAAAGCAGTGCAGCTGAAACGAAACCTTTTATTGAATGTTGTGACAAAGGGATAAATTAAAGCATTTGTGGAATGTATCAGATTTGGGTCCAAGACTGAAATTTCAAAATCCTGAAGTTTTTTCTGCTTGATGAGGTCCAAATGTGGAGCCTTTCTGTGTCAGGACAAGTGTGCAGCAGTTGGGGGGCCATCACAAACCCCCTTCCCCGCTAAAAACATCACCCCTTCCAGGGACACTTGAGCTGAGGATCCTGTGCCCAGAGGCTGATGAGGCACCCAGCTACAGGTACCAAAGGATGGGAATGTTTCCCTGCACACCACAGCCCCGGCACAACAGCCAAATAAAAAACAAACACTTCAATGTAAACAGAGATTTTCGTCCCCCAGCCCTTGCAGACAGACAGATCATCCATCCACTGGAGAGCTCTGCCTGCAGCCAGGGGTGGGCCCAGGCCAGAGCAGGTTTGGGGATCCCAAGGCAGGGACCTGCCCGAGGCACTGGGAGGTGACGCCGAGGGGCAAAGCCACCCAGAGCCACCGGCTGCAGTGAGAGCCCAGCCCTCCCCCTTCCTCTCCATTTCCCAAACAATTTCCTAATCAGACCTTTCTGTCTGGAGTTTATTAGTGATTCACAGGCCAAGAGGAAATGGTGATTTTGGGTCCTGGTCTGATGGAAGGGGTGGGGTCGGCAGCAATATTCCCTTTTTGTGGCTCAGCAGCCGATGAACCACAGAGGAAACGTCTGTGGAGCTCCAGCCCCACTCCCTTGGCCAAGAGAAACCCCAAACCAAGAGGAACCCTTTTTTTGGAGTTCTTAGGAAAGCAAAGAGGAAGGAGGCTTTCCCCCCAACATGAGTGGCTTGGTGAGGGGTGTCTCCCCCCTCCAGGTGACCAGAGTCCCCATCACCAATGGCTCATCCCTCTGCAGGGAGGTTCACACCTCCTCTGGGCTCCCCAGCCCTGCAGCCCCTTCCTCCACCTCCTCTTCCTCCCCTCCCTGGTGCCACCCCAAAGGCTAATCCCAGGGCTGGGAGCTGTTGCAGGGAGCAGACTCTGACCTCCAGTCCTGTGCAAACGGTCTGGCCTCCGTGGAATTCTGGATCCTCTGAAATCCAATCTGGCTGCAGATTCCTGGCATTTTTCACCAACCAACGGTGCCCCTACCACTGCTTTTGATTCTGACTGAAATGGAATCTGGGTTTCAGGTAAATCAGGCAGTGGGACTGGCCAGGAGCTGGGGCTGAGGGCAGGGGAGAGGGATTGCCTGGATCCAGCCCCCTCTGCCCCTTCCCCTGCCTTCCAGTGGCATTTTCCCCAGAAAATCCTGTGGGAAATGCAGACAATGGGATGTTGCATGAGAGAGCAGGACAGGGATGGGATGGGGTTGTGGATGGGGACGGGGATGAGGATGGAGTGGGGGTAGGGATGGCCCTGGGCCGGCAGCGATGTTTCCCCCATCCTGTCCGGCAGCTTTTCCGGCCTCTCTCCAGAGAGGAACGCCAGCACTTGTACAGCCTGGGGTTGCTTTTCTTTCCCTCAGCCTACAAAAATGCCCAGGATCTAGAAAAATAAGAGCATTGTTTTTAAATTTTGTGAGGCCAAGAAGACAAACCCTTTACAGCATCTTCTTCCTCCTCCTCCTCCCTCCATTAGCAGGACCCACCAGTGCTCCTGACATGAGGTTTTCCAGCCCCAGCCCTGCAGTCCCAGGGCAGTGTGAAGGTGCCAGTGGCTCCTGTTCCCACTGGCAGTGTCAGACCTGAAACTTCCACCACGTGAAGCCCCTCACAGCCAGGGGTGTCCATGGCCACAGAGCCCAGACCCTCAGCCCACGGCTCTGAGCCGATGCTCAGCCCTGATTTCTGCTGGTTGTGGGGAGAGCTGCTCCCCAGGGTCCCCCCTCTGCCCCCCCTCGTATTTACCCCAATGTGTTTACAATTACAGGGAATGCCAGGGAAGCCGTGGCCGGCGAGTCAGCGGCGGGGCAGCGCGGGCTGGAGGTCAGCACGCTGTTTACTTTAATTTCTCAGAGAGCTTTTTGGGAGATTTCCCTCCTCCGTTATTAAACTCAGATGAGCCGCTGGGGAGGTTAGGTCGCATGTGGTTCAGGGCACTTTTTCTTTTGTAATTTTTTTTTTTTCTTTTTTTTGTTTGCAATGCTTCACCCTTAACTCTTTCGGGAGAAGATCCCTGTCTCAGTACTGGGGGTCCCGGGATGAGCCTGGTGGTGGGATGGTGACTGCTGGCAGACCTGTGTCCTGGGTGGACTGATGCAGGTGTGCTCATGGCCAGAAGGTGCCTGGGTGAGCCCATCCCAGCATCACTGGAAGGTTTAGGTTGGATCTCAGGGAAAGGTTCTTTCCCCAGAGGGTGGTTGGGCACTGAACAGGCTCCCCAGGGCAGTGGGCACAGCCCCAAGGCTGCCAGAGCTCCAGGAGGGTTTGGACAACATTCTCAGGCACCTGATGGATTCTCGGGGTGGTTCTGTGCAGGGGGCACAGGGGCTGCAGGCAGAACCTGGGGAGCTGCAGCCCCAGCTCCCAGCAAGGTCACAGGGTCCCTGCCCTGTCCCACCCTGGGCAGTTCTGAGCTCCAGCACCTCCTTCCTGGCAGAGGGGTCGGGCAGGGGCCAAGTGCCAGAGCTTCTTCTGGGACCAATTTTGTTCAAAGCCCGTGGCACGGTGCAGCAGTTCATGGGACACATGGCAGATGAGAAGCAGGTGGAGCCCTCCCTGCACGGGGTGAGCACAGGGAGCAGGGCACTGGTACTGAAGCACCATTTGCACCAAGGCCAGCAAAGGGCTCCTGTCCCTGGTGTGTCCCCATGGCATCCCCAGGTCTCTGCTGGAGCAAGGTCCCAGTGGCCATAGAAGTCCCCCAAGTGCAAGGGGGCTCCTGCAGCTGGGACAGGCACTGAGCCCAGGGAAGGGCACTGCATCCAGGCCCCAAGGACCTGCCTTGGTGGAAAAATCTGGTGCCAGTTCTGCCTGGAGAGGCTCTGGAGGGTCACCCCAGCACCCCTCTCCCCTCCAAGCCCAGGATCTCCAGTCCAAACCCCCCAGCACATCAGGTCCTGCACTCAGCCTTCTTAAATTATTTTTAATTTCCTGAAGGGAGAGCTTTTAATTTATTTCTGGAACAAAGTGGTTGAAGGGGAGGGGAAGATGACTGAAATCCATCACTAAGCTCCCTCCACCTCCAAACCTTCCCTCTCCCACTGTCCCCGAAGGGAGCAGCCCAGCCCTCCCCAGGTCCTCACATTCCCTCTGTCCTGCACCCCAAGCTGGGATTCCCTGCTCTGGGGTTCTCTGTAAGTGGGCAAAAAAAGCTCAGCAAAGGCTGAGTCGAGTCCATTGTGTGCCCAAACTCCTGTTTCTGTCCTGCCCATTCCCAGATGCCTGAGTCAGCTCCTGCCTTTCCTGTGCAACGGGAAGGGTTTGTTTCTTTAATCCCAGGCTTCCCCTGGAGCTGCAGCCTGAGTGTCCCAGTTATAGCTCTCGTCCTCCCCTCTCACTGCTCCTCCATGGAAGTGTTGAAGCCTTTGGAGCAGCCGAGAGCAGGACAGCTGCTGAGGGGCCTGTCAGGCAGACAAGAACTTAAAACAACTTATTTATCACTTATAAGTGATATTCCAGTGCTCCAAACCCTCACAATGTCATGTGGGAACATCTGCTCTCGGTGTTTCTCTCCCACATCCCACCTCCAACAGTCCAGAGCTTTTGTCCACACTGAAAGCACCTCATTCCCTCCTTCCTCCCCCTCGGGGTGGGTGGGAGGCACCAAGCACAGGGTGGGTTTGCGCTGCAGAGCCCTTGGGATGATGGTGCTGTGCTTGTGCTGCGTCTATCCCAAAGCTCCCACGGGATGGTGAAGGCCACATTGGGAGGACCTGGCAGGAGATGAGACCATCCCTGCCTGGGGCAGCTCTGTGGTGACAGGGGATCTGTGGCACCAGCTGCCCCCCCACTGTGAACCACAGTCCCACAAAGCCTCTTTATCTCCCAAAATGCTCCTGGTGCTTCATGTGACCCCTGGGCTGGAACTCGTGGGAACTGTTTGATGTTCCTGAGCCTTTTCCTTTCCCAGCGTGGACATCCCAGCTCCGGGCATAAAAGGAATAAAGAACCCACTGAGCACCCGGCACCCATGTTTTCCCATCCCCATCCCCACCGGGACCTGCTGAGGCTCACGGGACCCACGGGCAGCCAGGAAGGAGCCAGTGTGTCCCAAACCATCCTCCCTGCCCCTGTCGGGGGGGCACCCACCAGCACCCACCCGGCGCCGGGCTGGGGCTGCCAGGGGGCTCCAGCTCCTTCTCCCTGACATGGGCGGGAGTTTTCCCCTTTCCCCCCGAGGCCGAGTGGACACGGGTGGGAGTTTCCCAAGGGATGCACATGGATCCATAGGGATACACACAGTCACTGCAGTTTAGGGGCGGGCGGGACCGGGGGGTGCACGGGGCAGCCCCAGGAGCCGCCGAGCAGCCCCGTCCACCCCATCACCTCCGTCCCCGTCCCCGAGCATCCCCGTTCCCCGTCCCACTCCATCATCCCTGTCCGCCCCCCATCATCCCGGTCCCCCCATCATGCCGTTCCCCTCCA
>VYXB01004999.1:996985-1025545 GCA_013397135.1 Pachyramphus minor | reverse complement strand
AACCTTTCCTTTTCTGGCCCAGTCTGCTCCCAGTCCTGCAGAGAAAACCCAGTGGGGTGACTGATTTGGGCACTGGAAGGGACCAGCTCCCTCAGCCCAAGGCAGGGTTGATGGCAGAGGTTGTGCAGAGGAGCCTGAGCAGTGTTTGATCTGCGTCCCTGCACTCTGGGCTGCCCTCTGGCATCACCCAGGGGAAGCCACGGGATTGTAGGGTTGGGGTGGAGCTCACAGGGAGGAGAGATGGGCTGGGAGGTGCCTGCTTGAAGTTCTGCATCAGGTGGGAAGTTGCCCTTGAATGGGTGGCATCCTTGCCCCTGGCAGGGGGTTGGCACTAGCTGAGCTTTGAGGCCCCTTCCAACCCAATCCATTCTGTGATTCCATGGCGTGGCCTGGGGACACGCTGAGAGCAGTGGCCCAACACCCAGGAATGCTGAGCTCATGATGGCTCCAGTAGCTTTAAAGAGGTAAATAAAGTAAGAGGGTGTTTTTCCGGCTGTAGCTGCCCTGGGGTCCGGCTGTGCCAGCCCTGTGCCCGCAGTCCTGTCACGGCTCCACGTTTCCCTTGCAGGCAGGACACCGGCAAGATGTTTGCTGTCTGCCCGGCCAACGCCCCGTTCCGGCAGGGCCAGGGGGCCCCGGCGCTGGGCACGGCCGTCCCGGGGGCCGGGCACGGGCAGGACTCCAACTCCAACTTCGTGGGAGAGGTGTGTGACAGCAACGAGAACTGGAGCCGGCCAGCACCGGGGTCCCTGCTGGAGGAGAGCTCCAGCCGGAGCGAAAACAGCACAAATCCATCCGATAATCTGCTGTTATTAATGCAGAGACAGATGGTCCAGGGCCGGCTTACGGACGCCGCCCCGGGCCCGCGGCTCCCCGAGCAGGGGGTGCGCAGCCCCCCCGAGGGAGCGGAGGTTGGAGGGGCCGGGGGGCAAAACGCCGCCGAGGAGGCGACTGGGGGATGTGTCAAACCCCCGAGCTCCCCCGCAGAGGACAACGGCTACGCCAGCAGCTCCCTGAGCATCGACAGCCCCGACAGCGCCTGCAGCAGCACCTGGGACCCTCCTGCCACTGCCCCCCGAGCCGGGAGCCCCCCTGAGCCGGGCACGGCCGAACCCGAGCCGGGGCCCCTCTTGCCGGCGCTGGCAGAAGCCGTGCAGCACCTCCAGGACAAGGAGCGCTTCAAGGAGCAGGAGAAGGAGAAGCACCACATCCAGCTGGTGATGTACCGGCGCCTGGCACTGCTGCGCTGGATCCACGGTCTGCAGCAGAAGGTGGTGGACCAGCAGAACCGGTTGCAGGAGAGTTTCGACACCATCCTGGATAACCGCAAGGAGCTCATCCGCTGCATGCAGCAGGGCCCGGCCTGCCTGGCTGCCACGGCTGCCCCCGGCCCCTGAGGTGCCACCCCTGAGGTGCCACCCCTGCGGAGCCACCGGCACTGCCCGGCCCAGCCCTCACCCTCTGGCTGGTGTGGTGTTAGCTGGTGGCATCTCCATCCTCTGCAAAGTGCTCACCGGGCCCCTGTGTGCCCACCCTGCCCTTTCCATCTCTCTCTAACGCAGCCAAGAGTCCCCAAACATTCATCTCCATCTTCCTCTGCACGGGAATTCATTTTGTCCTGCACCCCGTCCTGCTGGGCTGGGCCGACCTCAGGACCTTGGGGTTTGCTGTGCCCTGGGTGACCAGGCTCATCTTTGAATCTAATCTAGTCCTCTGGATGAGCCTGGCTGAGCCCAAGCCAGGATGGGCCTGTGTGGAAGCTGCAGGGCAGGGAGGGCCTCAGGGCAGCAAAGCTTCTAAACCTACTTGGGCAAAGCACTGGGGCATGAGCTTCATCCCCACATCCCACCTGCTCTGGAGTGTCTGCACGGCCACAGCCCACCCACGTGTGAATGTTGCTTGTTGGGGAGAGTGAGGTGTCCTGGGCTGTGAGAGAGGAAGAAGTCATTCTGAAAAGTGAGCTCAGAATGCCGAAAAGTAAAGTATCAAATGATGCAATGTATGTTTTTAGTGTCAGTATTAGAGAAGAGTTAATTTAGGTCTGTGTGTGTGTGCACGTCTGTCTGTCGCGGGCGATGCTCTAACACTGCATGATCCCAAAGCTGCTCATGAATTTGTGCTGTTGGTGTTTATATTAATTTATCACTTGAGAGCAAAGAGAGTATTTTTTTCTAATCTGCATTTTATTCAGCAAGGACTGCACACAGAACCCAAAGAACAGTTGTCTTAACTAGAGATGGAGAAGGAGCTGCTGTGTGTGTTTACTGTGCTTTGCTGTGTTTCCATAGGACACGTGTTTCTTTTAAGTGCTGATGTGGAGGAGTGGCAGGAGGACAGTGAGGGCACAGCTGGAGGGGATCATGCTCCCCTTCCTGCCCCACAGCACTAATTCCATTTCTCATGGCAAAAGGAGGATGATGAGGGATTCCAGAGCTGCTGTGTCCTGCCAGCCAAACTGCTGCCAGAGGGTAAAGTGAGGAGATCCACAAAACTCCACCTCCAAAAATGACATTTTGGTGGCAAAGGGGACACTCTGCTCAAATCAAGCTGTGCCAGCACTGCAGGATTCCAGCAGCAGCACCCACAAGACTCGCGCTGCCCTCGCCGCTCTCCCGCTCACTCGCGCCCAGCACCTGCTGCCTCTGTCATACCCCAGACCTGTGATCGTGGGCATGTTGCACACCTTAATAAAAGCCTTGCAGCTGAAGGAGCCAAGTCCTGCCTGGATTTGTGCCTTTATTTCCCTTCCCAGGCCTGCCAGGATGGGAGCAGCCACCCTGTGCTCACTGCAGGGGCTGGAGCGAGGGGGAGTGGCAGGCTGAGGGCACAGGTCCTGGCACCTTCCTCCCAGTCCTGCACCCCTGGGCACACTCCAGCTGGCAAAACGCTGTGCCAGCACCAGCAGTTCATCCAGGCTCAATTTAGAAGCATTTTTGCTTTGAAAAATTGAAGTCACATAAAGTGCCGTGGCCATGGGGCAGCGGGGAGCCGGTGCTGGGGTGCAGGATTTACCCTTCACCCCAGGAGAGAGTGGCTGGAACTGGGGATCTGGATTCCCTGCACCCTGCCCTGCAGCCCCGCTGATGGGGAGGGCTGGGGGCAGCTCTGGGTGATGGGGATTGCAGATAACAACACCTGAGTGTTGACCCAAGGGTGACTTTGCCTCAGGCCTCGAAGAGATTAACTAGAGATGAAAAACCGAGGCTGTAGCAGCCCTTTGAACCTTCCCTCACCTTTCCCCCCCTCTTCCTGCTTCTCCTTTGCAGCCTCTGAGTCTGTGGGAATTCAGGGATGCAATAGTCCATGTAGGGACACAGCAAGGCATGAAGGGCAAAGTGGCTGCATTTTTCCATTGTTATCCATGCCCTGCAGCCAGGGCTGCCAGGAGGTTTGTCCCAGCCCTCGGGGGTTCCATAGGATGTGGGGTGCTCTGCTCCAAACCCATTTCTCACCTCATCCACTCTCCATGGAGCCCACGCTCTGCTCCAGCAGGTTTGGGGGAACATGAGCCCTCCCAGCCCTGCAGCGACACGGAGCAATTCTCTGTTTTTCTTGGTCGAATGCTTTACACAAATAATTATTTCCAAGGTAAATATTGTGAAAATCCAGATTATTTGCTCAAGAAATGAAAGAATAACTGAGGGAGCACATCAAAGGGGTGGATCTGCTCTGGCAGCAAGAGGCTTCCTCCCTGGTTATTGGGAGCCTGATGCTCCTGCCCCGGGACCCGGCTGGAGATGGCCAGAGCTGATTTGCAAAATCTGCTTCAGACAGAGCTTTTCTACCCCCAGCTCTGGTGCCCAAATGAGATTTGGGAATTAATTAAAAACCCAACCAACTGCGGGGGAAAAAGTAATAAAGACACAAAACACTGCAGGGCTGAGCCTGGGCCAGCTTGGGGGGCGGGCAGGGCCCCTCTCTGCCCCTGGCACCCCCGTCCCAAGACACTGTGACCCTGCAGCCTGTGCTCAGCCCCCTCTGGGTGCAATCCAGATGGGATGGGTGCCCTGGGCAGGAACCAGCACGGGGCTGGGCACAGGGATGGGCCCCAGGACCCCATCACAGGGATGTCCCCATCCCCAGGGAATGCCAAACCTTGGTAAATGAGGGGCTGGATCCTCAGCTCACAGGTGGATAACTTGGCTCTCAGGGGAGATGCTCCAGCTCCAAACCCCCCAGGTCAGTGGGAACACCCCCAGCAGGATCTGGATGCAGCCACTGTGCTGGGCAGGAGTGGGGAGTCACATTGGGGTCCCCCAGGCACAGGGGGATCTGAGCTACAGACCCCGTGGCATCTGAGCTTGAATTCCTCTGCCCAGCCAACAGCCCCTTGGGTTTCAAGGTCTCCTCTGGAAGTTTATTGTTATTGTATCAAATCCCAGTGACACTGGGCTGGTTTTACTGCAGAAAGAGAGATTTAGCAAATGTTGCCTTGCTTTGAAAGTTAAAATAATGGCATTGAACCAAAATCAAGTATTTATGAAGCTTTGGAGGGAAATATTTTACCTTGTAATTGGAATCCACTCTAACCCTTTCCAGTATTTTGTGGGCTTAAAAAAAAGTCTTTAAAAATAAAATCGAATGATGTGATAACTGATGCCATGAAAGTACAAAAGAAAATTCATCATCTCAGGACATGAACATCCAGAGATTCAGACTGGGACACACTTAAAGCATCCTGGAATCCCTTGTTTATTGTGTCTTGGAGACTTCCAGATCCCACATGTTTGGTTTACAGCAGGAAAAGGGCTTTCCTTGCTCTCCGCTGGGAGGGTGAGCCCAGCCAGGGCTGCTCTGCTCATCCCAAATATCACATCCAGGCAGTGCCCAGCGTGGTGAGGGCACCCCCGGGCACCCCTGGGTTCCCACCACCACCATCTCTGCCTTCTGCTCCCCAGTGCCTGAAGGAGCTCAACCCTTATAGGATCCATATGAGCTGGGAGCACCTGCTGCTGCCTGGGAGCTCTGGGAGGGTGGTGGGGAGCAGGGGGGCTCTGTCACTCTGCAGAGAGATGCTCCTTGCCCAACCAGGCTCCCTTTCCCTGCAGCCCTGGGTAAGTGGCACCGAGGAGTGGGAACCAGAGGTTTGGGGGCAGATTCTGGGAGTTCATGAGTGACCCTGAGCCTTGGTGCATCCTTGGTGCATCCCATCCTGCTGGGATGGGCAGGACCCCGAGAGCCGGGCTGTGCCGCGGTATCTGATGGAAACGCGGTTTGAGCCTCCCCTCTTTAATGATTCCCTTTGAAATGTTGTTGCTTCCGCACATCCCCCTTCGGGGTAGAATATTAAGCAAGAGCAACTCGGCTGGAAATTCAGATTGTTTTTGTGTCTGTTTTCATTTACATTTTAATGACAGAGAAATCGTAGCAATCGGGCTGTTTGCAGCACGGCCCCACCAAGGAGAAGGGGAGAATTCACCTGCCACCACCTCACCTTTGCCCTCCACAAATGGCATCAGGAGCTGGGAATCGCCAACTTTTGGTGTGGAAATGCTCTTTTTCCCCTTCTCCTGCCCAGGGAGGTGGGATTGAAGTCAGAAAAGGGCTCTTTGGGCCTTTGCAGGGGCTTTGCCTGGGTGCAGTGCTGAGGGATGGGTGCAGGGGGTGTTTTGGCGCTGGGGAAGGGGATGTGGTGTGAAGGAGCAAGCAGAGGGATGCTCTCCTTTGGGGATGGTTGATGCTGAGGCCAAGGGTGCTGGTGCTGTTCCAGAAGCTCACTGCACCTGCAGAGGAAGGGGAAAGGGGTCCCAGATGTGCCCAGGCCCCATCAACTGCCTTGGGCAGAGGTCAGGGGGGATTTTCCCTGTGACAGCAGAGCCCCATCCCAGGAACCAGCACCTCAGTGCCTGGGAACCAATTCAGCACCTCACCAGCAGCCCATGGCTGTTCAGAGGAGGTACAGGGATCCAGGCCTCCCAGAGAAAACAGCTGGGAGTAAAGATCACTGGAAGAGTAGCAATAAACTCTCAGTTATTCTTCTGCCAGGGAGGCCAATCGAGCTGCAAAGAGTGCCCCAAGGCCAGCTGTACATCATTATTTCCTTGCAGTTCCCGGGTGATGTAGTGGCTGTCTGGCTGGAGGGAATGCCTTCCCACTTTTCAGCATCAGCACTGGAGTATCTAGAGCCCTGGAAGCATTGGGTTGAATCCCAGAATCCTCAGTGCTGTACTTTATTCCTCCAAGGGGATAATAGTCCAAGTGCCACACACATGGCCTGTCCAGGAGAGTCTGATTGAGGGTTAAAAACAAAGGTTCTGCCTGGACAGCCAAGAAACCCCTACACAGTCCCACAGGACCAGAAGGACAAGGCAGCTTCCAGCTCCCAGTCATGGATGGAGGCTGCATTTCGCACTAGAGCAGAACAACAAAGAAATGCATATGGAGTTTTTTTAAGTCCATTGAAGGCTCATCTTGTTTTGCCTCCCCAAAGTCTCCTTCCCCCACGGCTCCAGCCCTGCCCTGAGAGTGGCACCATCTGTACTTCCAGTCTGAGTGCTGCTGGGAGGAGCAGTGGCACCGTGGCACCGGCTGTGCCAGGACCCAGCGCTGGATCCCATCACCACACCGGCCCTTTCACCTCCCAGGCGGGGGCAGATTTCATTTCTCAAGCCATCCAAAAACTTACCAGGGTGGGGAGTTCCAAGCTGACTTTCTGCCTCCTTTGTTTGCTCCAGGAGGGCGAGGAGGGGGACCCAGAGCCAGCACCAGGGCAGGCGCACCCCGGGAAGCTCGCTGGAAGCCGGGAGAAATGGAAACTTTTTAAAAATTCATGAAAACCGAGGAATACAAAGCCGAATTAGGAGAAGGGAGTAGTGCTGGGCTGAGTCTGTTTGGTGTTGATACTGTGTAGAATTAAGCCACACTGGTCTTTCTTGTGGCCAGAGGGTAGGAAAAGGGCTCCCAGTGGAGAGGGCCCAGCCCGGTGCTGGTGGTGCTGAGCGGGGATTGATAACCCGGCGCGGGGGGCCGCGGCTCCGGCGGATGCTGCTCCGGGCCCAAAAGCTGCATTTATCCCAGCGATAGCAGCCGAGCCAGAGCTGCAGGCCTTGGGGGGAAAAAAGGCTTAAAAACCCATCCTTCATTCATCAGGCAGCTGAGACGGAGAGGGGGAGGAGGGGGAGGCAAAAAGGATGGAGAACGAATTAAGAGTTGGGGGGAACATGGCAGGGCTGCTGTGCCCTGGACAAGGGGCTCAGACTGGCCCAGACCCTCGGTCCCAAAGCCAGCCATGGGCAGGAGCCTGGGTGGGGGGTGCCCACCCCACTCCATCCCTGGGAGGGGATCAGAACACGAATCCCAGCTGAGATATCACTTCCCAATCCCCAAATAATACCCCTCTCCAATCCTGGAGCCACCCAGGATGACGGGTGGGGGAGCAGCAGTGGGTGCTGAGGTCTGGGGTTCCCTTTCCCAGCATCCCCCTCCAGCACTGGGAATTTTGCAGGCAGGGGAACAGAAGGAGAAGGTTCATCAGTCACTTCTCGTGAGCAAATAATGCGATGTGACAGCGCAGGGCTGCAAGGGGCTGCAGAGACCCCTGCACAGAGAAGAACCCACCATGCAGAGGGAATGTGCCCAGCAGCGTGGGCAGGGACCTGCCAGAGCAGGGATCAGGGTGGGCAGGCAGTGGGGAGGGGCTGAAGGCGATAGGGCTGGAGATGCTCATGGCTGGGACATGTACCCCAAAAACTCCTGCCTGCTGTGGGGGAGTTTCTGCTCTGCCCACAGCCCCCAGCTCCTTGGGACATGTGGGCAGCTCACCATGGAAAACTTTTCAAAGGACTCGGTTTGGTTGCACATTGGAAGAAAACCAAGTTTTAAAACCTTGAACAGTTGATGAACCAGTTCTTGTTCTGTGGCCAACCCCAGTTCTGAGCCCATCGACTGCGGGGCCAGAAGGGACCATGACACGAATGGAATTTGACGTCTCACCCAGCACAGGCCAAGGAAACTCACCCAGAACCTTCTCCAGCAGCCCCACAGTTTCTGACAACAGCGTCACATCTGGGAAAGCATCCCTTGGCTCTGTGGTGACAAATGAGGCCGTGGGCACAGAAATTAACTTCTCACACCCTCCCAGGTTCAGGGCACACCCAGGGCAGATCTGAGAGCAGTTGCAGAATCCTGCTCCCTCTTCCTCTTTCTGGACATTTGGGAACCTGCCAGACCCCAGGGAAGACCCTCTCTGGGTGCTGGGAATGAGCTGTTTGCACCCCGTGGGGGTCACCTGATGGCCACGCTGGTCACCCAGGCCAGGAGCAGAAGTGCCACCACCCAACTTCTCCCTATTGAGGAAGGAGTCTCCTTCCACGTTGCTCAGTGGGGTCCAAAGCTCCAGGATCGCACTGTGGAAATAATTCAAATTAGGCATGCGTGTAATTACCAATATTTTATCCAAACAGGAGGAGCTGGAACATCCCTGGGTATCTGGGGAATCATCTCGCTAGATGCAAAGGGGGAAGCGATGTGGTGGATGGGGGACAGGCTGATGCCAACCCTGCCTGGGGCTGCCCACTGGGACAGGGGGACAATAATCGTCCTGAGTATGTGCCACCAGCTTGGGTGTCCCAGCCAAGCTACCTCCAGCTGCTGTGTCTCCTGAGGGCTGAGCCTTCATCCCCCTCCTCCTCTGCTGCCCCTCCCATGGTGGGACAACCATCCAGGCAGTGGGGATCCACCTCCAAGCATCCTAAATGCTTGGAATAGCACACTCCTGTCCCATCCTGCTCCTTTGTCAGCTCTTTCCAAGCCCTGCTGGAGCTGCCATGGCAGAGCCTGCACCTTCCTCGTGTGAGGAGGATGAGGAGGCTGTGGCAGCTCCTGGCTGTGGGACGTGGCAGGTGGAGAGGTTGGGTCCAGAGATCTCCAGGAAGCAGAAGCCACCAGGAGAGCTGCCACTCGAAACCATCCGAGCTCCTCTGGGCCAACCCTGCTCCGGTTCAGCTCTGAGCAAGTTTTCCATGCCCTGGTTTTGTTTTTCGTTGCTTGGAACCAACCCAATCCACCAAGTTTTGCATGATTTTCTGCCTCTGGCTCCAGGCTCTCCAGAAACTCAACCTCTCAGCTCGTGCCAGGCGGCTGCTGCTGGCTCCTGGTGCTGCCAAAGCTGCCCTGGAGGCTGCCTGGGAGTTGCCAGCTCAAAGCCTGGGCACGAGCCTTACCCTGTGCTCGGCAGTGGCTGCAGGGACAAGGTGGGGACGGAGCCCGGGGCTCATCCCGGTGCCACGTGGAGCATGTTGGAGCAGGTTCCCTCAGTAAAGGTGAAAGGGAACTTCTCTGAAATGAAAGCAGCCCCTGGAGCAACCTTTCCTCAGGAATTATCCTGCTGATTAATCTCTCCTGAAGTCACCTGTGATAAATGAAGTGATTAAGGGACTGACCTGCCTGTGGAGTTGGGTTTTTCGGGGGGGTGGGCAGGGAGGGATATTCCCCCCACTGCCATTTGGGCTCTTTATAGACCTGGCACCTCTTAAATTCGTATTTCCAAAAGCAGCCCTGGGTGGCTCCTGCAGTGGGGGCTGCACTGGGAGGTCACTGATGGACACCTGGGATCTGTCCCCACTCACAGGGGACTGGGGAAACTGGGGAGAGGGTGTGGAGGTCATAGTGACCCTGTGCAGCCAGGGCAGAGGGCCGGGGGTGCTGCTGCTCTCAGCTGCATTTGGTGGTCTCTACGTGTACTGGGGGCTAATACGTGTGAAAAGCAGATTTATTTTTGCCTACGTTTCATATTCTTCACGCTCCATGGCAGGAGACAAAGGATCAGCTCTTCAATGGAGTCCTAAGAATAAACCCTAAACCTCATCAAATCCAATCCGGCAATAAAAATTGCCCAGACAAAAGGCCAGGGACGGAGGGTGGTGGCGGGGCCGTTTCCCCACGATAACAAGTTTTCACAAGACTGTTTATCCGCACAATTTGGAACGACACTTAAAATCTCTAATCCCAACAGGCATGAAAGTGCTTGTCCCGAGCAAGCAGGTGGATTGTCCCGGAGCGGCCGCGTTGCCAATGCTGCTCGGTGGCCGCGGCGGTGCCCGTGGGGGTCACGGGGAATGTGCTGAGACGGGGCAGCTGCAGCCTGAATGCTTCTCTTCAACCTCAAAGCCTCGGCCCCTCTCCCCGGGCACCCCTCTCCATCCCTCCCCCTATTCAACCCGCTTTTAAAAGGCAGCAAAATGGTTACAAGGTTTAAGGCAGAGGCGAGCAAAATGCTGCACAAAGGGAGGACAAAGGCGTGCGGCGGCCGGTCCCTAATCCAGCATTGCCCGTGGCAATGCAGCCCCGAGCGGGGCTGTGGGGATTAAACCCGCTGCCAGCGCCGGGCTTTAGCGCAGGGCTGGGGGTGCTGAGGGGCGTCCCCCCTGCCCGGCCCACCAGAAGGGGCTTCTGCCACCAGAGCCCTCCGAGGTGTCCGTCCTCTCCAGGGGATGGAGAGGGAGGTGGGATGAAGGCAGCTAGGCCTCCAGTCATCCCCAGGGAAGCAGCACCAGTCCTCAGGGTGGTGTGGATCCAGTGGAGGCTGGAGGTGGGATGTTGGGAGATGACTAAGGATTTGAAGCCACTGATGCTCTTGGGCCCAGCAGAAATGCTGAGGATGGAGGAAGAGCCTCTGTGTCCCCAGTGACATCTCCAGCCCAAAGAAATCTTTTATTCCTCCTGTTTTTACACAAAAACCTAGAAAGTGTTGATAGCAAATGGCGGCTCCTAAATTGCCCAGCTTGAGGCCTTCCAAGGCCACGCCGTGAGCCACCGGACTGGCTGCTTTTCCCTTATGGCTGCTGCCTCCAAGCTCCCAACTCAGTGCCATGCTGGGAGCTGGCACTGGCATTCCCAAGGCTCCATAGAAGGGGAATCTCCTCCCTGGTGTAGGGATGGGGTGAGCCATGAACCCCTGAGCCGACTGGGGACACTCACACCCCTTTGCCACAGACAAACCAGGACCCACAGACTCGCAGTGTCGGGCCCAGTCTCACTCCCAGCACATGCTGCCCATCCTTGACTTACAGAAAACTCCTTCCCCTGGGCCTGACATTCCCCCAGCACCCCACCAATCTCTGCCATAACATCAGGCCTCTCTAAAGTCGGTCTGAAATCAAGGTGATGACTGTGGCAGTGTCCGTGTTATCTCCCAGCGCGGTGCCCGCCCAGGCCTGGCAGACGGCAGGGCCGCTAATCCCGTTAGCACTCCAGAGCCATCACCGAGACAGCCACGGGGCTGGGGACAAACCCGAACTGACATCCCCTTCGCACGTGGAAGTGAGGACAGACACGTCGGAGGGTCTTTGCCGAGAGCTGGGGGGGTCTGGGCCCCGTCGGGTGTTGAGGGACGTGTGACAGTGGTGGCCACACGTCCCACCGGCTCCTCGCCAGCGCTCAGGGTGGGTGAGTGTCACCGCAGTGCCACCGAGCCGTGTCTGCAGGTGACAACCGTGGCACCCCTAACTGGCACTGCTGCCCAAGCCCTGCTCCCTGTGCCCCTGGGCACGGCTTGGCTGCGGTGAGCACCGCTGGGCTTGAGGCCAGGAGATACCTTGGGTGTCCCCAGGGTGACTGGGATGTCCCAGGGGTGGCTGGGACATCCCAGGGGAGGGACATCAGAGGAAAGGTGAGGACTGTGCTGATCCCACTCCCCAGGACTCAGTGTGCTGCAGTCCTCCGTTGGATGCTCCAAGGCTCCTGCTCCCTGCAAAGAGGCTTTTAATTACTGTCAGTGGCTGGGTCCTGCTCCCTCCTCTCCCCAAAGACAGGCTGGGGGCAGGTCAGGGCCGTTTTTAGACACAGATTTGTGATCCAAAGGGAAGGACAGAGACCCCAGGAGCACATTGTGTGCACTGTAGCTGGTTTTTACCGACAGGTAACGAGGCAGCAACTCAACCCTGCCCAGAGCTGCCCGAGGCATTTCTGGTGAAGAAAAAGCTCAGAGTGCAAATCTCTTCTCTCCACAATTACGGCCACTGGAACTGTGCTTGGACACACTTGGACACACTCCGTCTGTGCTGGGCCACCCTCTCCTTCCTTAAATAATCCTTAAATAATTTAGATCCTTAAATAATTTAAAACAACTCTATGAAACCACAGCAAAAGCAATACCCTATTTGGCCAAGTTGTGTATTTTTTCCTCCTCAAATTGCTGGCAAAATGAAAGCACTTGAATAAAGTTGGAGGGGAAAAAAAAAAAAAAAAAAGAAAAAGCCAAGACAGTGAGGTTTTGCTTTAAATTAGCATTAATTTACAAAGCCCAGACAGACCCACTGAGCAAATTGTGCCCATTAATATATTAACAACAGATTTTTACTACTTCTCCTTTGGGTCCAGAGCCTGAACAGGGGCTGGTGATTAAGGCTTTTTTAATTCTAAGAGCCGCAGTGACCGGGCTGGACCCGCGTGTGCCCACGGCCGCCTGTGCTGGGAGGGTGTCAGGGTGACCTCAATAAAGTAGGTGACCACGGCACCTCTAATCCCCTCTTTTAATTGATTACTCTCACCCAGCCCCCGAGGCCATGAGAATGGGGGACCCACCCTCTATAGATTAGCACCCTTTAGTTTACAGATCAGCCACTTTTTCAGTCCTTTGCCCTGCAGCAATGCATGAAAATAACACTAATCTCATTAAGGACAGAAGGGAGCCCTTCAAAGTTTATTAATAATGGGAGCAGACAGGGAGAGAGTCAGGCTCTGGGTCAGATTTCAAAGCCGGGGAAGTGGCAGGAGCTTTCCAAGGGCCTGGTTCTGCCAGGGAGGAGGGGTTTTGCCATGTTTTGAGCTGGATCTGGAAGTGCTGGTGATGGCTCTGAGGAGCACCTGGGACCCCCTGGATGTGGCTGGGCAGGGGTGAGTAGTGCTTAGCTCTTGGCCAGGCTCCTTTGACTGCTCAGGGGCTGCTCCAAACTCTTTCTTTCATTACACAGGGCTGTCTCCCTGCAACCCTCAACTGAAGACTTACTTAAATGATGGCAAGACCTCACCACCTTGAAAAAGACCTGGCAAACAAGACCTTAAGCTTTAAATACCACAATGAAGTGGCCACATTAAAGGTAAGATTAGGATTTTCAAGGCCAAAGCAGCATCCTGGCCCCGGTGTTGCTGCTTTTCTCTCTTTTGGGTGGAATTGCAGAATTCCACATATTGCTGCTCGAGTCTTCCCAGCTTCTGGCTGCAGCCAGCAGTGCACAGCCCCCAGCCCAGCACTCCTGACCCCAGAGGAGGCTGCAGGCTTGGCGTGTTCCAGCCAGACAGGAAAGCAAAGCTTTGCTCACCTCTGAGCAGGACAGACCTCGGGGCTTCTCCCTCCCTTTAAAGAGCCCTGAGGCTCTGTGAAAGCCATGAGCAGGCTCTTAGAGGTTATGAGAGATCACCCAAGGTCTCCCAGGCTTCCTGAGTCCTCCAACAAAGTTCAGGTGTTTTTAAGGCATATTCCATGTGCAGAATTCCTAGCTAAGATGCACATTTGGGGATGAGCCTTGATTCAGTTCCTGGCTTCAAATAGGACACGATGGCACAAATGCCTGCACAGTAGAGGGACCTCGGTGCTGCCAGCCCTCCAGGAACTCCCCCTCCGGGATTTCCCAAGCATCCTGCAGGATCTGGGTGTTGGGACCCTTGATGGCTCCTGTGGAATGTTGTAAATCCCAAGGGATTTGCAGAGCCCCAGGGAGACACCTCACCTGTGAGAGGGCTGAGTGCAGAGGGAGGATTTCCCCTTTCCTCCTGTTACCAACACACCTGGGGATGGAGCATCCCGTGCCTTGGGAGTCTGGGATAAAACCAAACTGACAATCCTTCGGCACAGGGAAGTGTAGAGAGAAGCAGCTCACGGACCATGTGCCAGGAGCTGCCCCAAATCCATGGGGCTGAACTCACCAGTCACCAACCCCCCGACAGGGCTGGGTTTTGGGGTGGGTTTTTGGGGTGTAACAGCAAAGGTTTGAGGGGGGCTCAGAGAGAGGATGAGCAGGATCGGGAGGAAGGAGGGTCCCAGGCTGCGATCCCTCCAGGCCTAACCTAATCACCATCGCTCTGCATTATTACCCTGCCTAACGCGGCATGCTTTTAAATAAAATATGCAAAGATTTCTCAAATTATTTCCCCGGGGCAAGTGCGTTTTCTATCTTCGCTCGTGCATGTTAATCTGAAAAATGCAAATTCCGCACACACCCCCATCTGCTGGGGCTCGGCCATTTATTAACTTTTTTTTTTTAATACAAAATGTTTCTTTCTTTCATATATATATGAAAAAGCAGTGAGTTTTGTTATCTCTGCTATTTTATTTCATTTAGAGAAAACAGGTTTTAATGAGTTAATAATAATAATAATAATAATAATAATAATAAAATGGCCCTGGGGTGCTGAGGATTACGACTCACTCAGCACTGGAGTTTTAATCAGAGATTGGTGTTGGGCAGGATTACGGCTGCAAGAAGGCTGGGCCTGCTTTAAAATGAAATGCTGATGTTCAGGGGACAAAATTTACTTATTTATTTATCCAGGATGACTTTGACACTCAGGGCTGAGCTGACAGCACCTCCTGAGAGAGTGACAGCTCCCCTATGGCTGCCTGGATGTTGGTGGTACTTCCCTGGGCTAAGGACTGTTCCCATCCCTGTCCTCATTGCCTGCCCAGGGGTGACAGCCCCAGACTACCCAGAGCAGCACGTGGGGACCGTGAGCATCTCCATCATTAGGGCTCCTTTGCAAAATCATTAAAAACATTGAGAAAAAAGCAACCACGGACAAAAAATGGGGGGGAAGGAGGATCCCGGCGTGGCGTTTTCCCTGACAAGAAGCCGATGTGACAGAGCTCGGCGTGCTGAGCGTAATTGGCAGCCTCTGCCCGGGAGAGGCCATGGACAAACTTGCTCTAGGACAAACTTGCTCCAGGAGAAACTTGCTCTAGGACAAACTTGCTCCACGATGATGCTGCCCCGTCCCTGTGCCCGCGGGTCCCACGACGGGGGGCGAACGGGGACCGCGGCTGCGGCACGGCCGCCGTGGGGAACATCAGCCTTCACCTGAGTAATGAGACAAAACCCAGGCAAAACACACATGAAAAGGAAGGGAAAGAGAAACTCTTAGGAAATAAGATCAAAGTCCTGCCTTCAAAAATGTTGTCCTGCAGCTACGAAGAAACCCAGATCGCCCTAATTGCAGCGCTCGGTGCGGCGCTCGGCACAGTGCGGGAGTCGGGGACAGTCTGGGGGGAACCCAGAGGTCCCAGCACCCAGCTGGGAGGGGCAGGAACACCAGGGCTACCCTGGGTTTGCTGGGTTTAGTTTTGGAGTACTCTTGTCCCTGTTCCCACAGAGCTTGGGCGTGATGTGCAAACCAGAACTGTGGTGCTGGTCCTTGTGCAAAGGAGCTGCTGGCTTGGGACACATCACATATTGCATTTAACACAATTGTATTAAAATTATCTGCTTAGACATTTGAAGGAGAAATGCTGGATAGAAACTGATGGCCAAGTGCTTGGATGTGGTTAGAGAGTAG
Source organism: Pachyramphus minor (assembly GCA_013397135.1). NCBI lineage: Eukaryota > Metazoa > Chordata > Aves > Passeriformes > Tyrannidae > Pachyramphus > Pachyramphus minor. The sequence goes on along the minus strand of VYXB01004999.1, from coordinate 1,010,059 downwards.
GTTTTTGCATGGAAAATGGTTACAAAGGAGAACAGAAAAGGAGCTGTGCTGGGGAAAGAAAAGTCTCTCTTTCGGAAAACTGAGGATCTCCCAGGCTCCCTGAGCAACTTTGTGAGCTCCAACCATGGAGTGCCAGGGCCAGGGACACCCAGGTGTGCCAGAGTGCTCTGACAGGGGAGAGCCACTGGCCTGGCCTGGCTCTTGCCACCCCTGCCCTGTTTCTGAACATGTTGAGGGTACAGATTGGCTCTGAAGGCAGACACTGCTGCCTTCACACGGGGCTGGTGCTGTGATGGATGAGCTGCTGGATTTGCCTCCTCTAGTCCCATTTTGACAGTTCCTCCCCATCCTTCCCTCTGCCATGGCCCCACAGCACCCTGGTCCTCCAGCACCCAGGCAGCCAGCGGTCCCTGAGGGGACACGATGGTCTGGGAGTCAGAGCCCCAAGGCAGTCTGACCCCCACACTGGGTGCAGAGCACTCAGGTCCCCACCACAGCACAGGGAAGCAGCTGGCTGGCCCTTTAAAGCCTTTTTTTCCTCTCTTGTTAAAAGATGTCTGGGAGGGGAGCTGCCAATCTGAAAAATGATCCTTCCTTTTTTCCATTTTCTTCCTTCTCTCCTTCTAGCTCGTGCTCATCTGTTCAGGTGAACCTCAGGCACATTCATTAAATCTCTGTCTTTGACACCTCAGCTGCTTTGGAGCCCTGGGCTGCTCTTTCTCTTTTCTTTCCATGTTTTTTTCCCGTTCCCCATCTCCGAGCCCGCCTGATCAGCACACTAAGGCAGTGGGAGCGAGCTGCAGAATTGTTAACGAAGCACAGCTCCGTGGGTGAGGTGCTGAGTGGCTGGTTTTGGGGAGGGCGCTGAGGGCACCCACCATCCCTGCCTGGGATGGGGAGCATTGGGGCACTGTGAGGAGCAACTGCTGGCACCAGGGTGGCACAGAGGGGAGATGAGCACGGTGACAGCACAGTCTGCACCCAGCCAGTGCCTCGGGGCTGTGGCCAGCAGCCAAGGGCTTGGCTCACTCCGCCGTCCTCAGTCCCACTAAATCCTGTTACTCCATGCAGGAGCGCCTTCCCTGCTCCCCAGGCTCTCCTGGGCTCCCTGAATCCTCTCTGCCCACTCTCGTGGACTCATTCCTTGCCTCTCCCATAAGTCCCATCCTGTCATGGAGGCACCAATGGCTCATCCCACTGCGGATTTGCCGCTCGGCCAAAAGGGACTGAGCCCATCTCCAGTGGCGCAGCTGCGGCTGCCTCTGGATCAGCTTCTGATGCTGAGCGGGGCTGGAGCAGGGAGATAACCCACCCAGCTGCCACCAGGAAGGATTTGGCCTCGGCTGTGCTGGCCCCTGGCTGGGATCTCTGCTGGCTGCTCCCAGCCCTGGGAAGGCCCGGCATGGAGCAGTGGAGGTGGTGAGGGATGAGATGCTCTCCATGGCCTTTGCATGTGGGACAAGGGGTGGCCGTGGGCTCAGGGCAAAGGGGCAGGAGCAGGAAGGGTCCCTTTGGGAGAGGCAGAGCCCTGGCAAGAAGGAGGGCAGGAGGGCTGGGGATGGTCCTTGGGAAAGCACGTGTCCAAATCCCAGCTCTCCCTGGGAAGTGGTGCTCGTGCCCAGGGCACAGCAGGGCAGCGTGTCCTGCAGGAAGGGGACAGCCCGGTGTGGAGGATGGGGCTGAGCAGTGAGTGGCTCCGGGAGGCTCAGCGGGGACGGGGCTGTAAAGCTGTGAATTCCTGCAGAGTTTTGTTAGCGGGATCGGCGCGCAGCCTGGTGCCCTGCTCCGAATTAATTATCCGCTGACACGATTTCGCTTCTTTCCCTTTGTGTTATTTTAATTAACAGAGATCTCCTCCAAGCAAGCCAGCTGTCATGTAAATTGTAAAACTGTCAGCATGTACAGGAACTTAACAGGGACTGGAAGAAAGCCTTGCACAAAGGGATGTGCTACTTTCCCTTTTTGGTTTTCCTTCTTTTTTTTTTTTTAAATCTGGCACATTTGTAAAGTTTAAAAAAATGTGTGGGGAGTGGGGTGGGGCAACAGATGGAGAAAGCCCAGCTTTTACTTTAGATCCATTTCTTGAGACAGAGCTGCAGAACAGAGGTGCTGCCCAAGTATTTTGGATCGGGATCACTTCCCTGAGCACCCCTGCAGCCTGGCCATTCCTCCCAGCTCCCCTCCCCTCCATCCATGCAGGCAGCAGGTGGGACAAGACCTGCTGTAGGAAGGGCTCAGCATTAAACTGGGCAAAAGCAAACATCAGTGGCTTTGATATAATTAATCTGGTCTGTGTCCACTGCAGATTTCACCCACCTTCATCCCGAGCTTGGTGCATCCCTGTGTGCCAAAGGCCAGCTGCTGGGCTGGCACCAGCTCTCTGCTTTCTGATCTTGTACCTGCTTGTATCTAGACTTGAGATTTTTAACTGTGAGCTGAAATCAGCCAGTTTTTCCCAAGATCAGGCTCTTCAAACAAGCAAAACTGTGTTAATGGGCCCCATATGTCTTTGGTTAAAAGCTGCTCCAGCAGCAAGAGCAGCAGATGCAGAAGGGAGCGCGCGGAGCCGGAGGTACAGCGGGAGTTCATGCGAGGATACTCCGTGGACATCCCATCTCCCCTGAACAAGAGCAGAAACCTGTGGTAACCCTGCAGCAATCAATTAATAAATGTTTAGGCAAGTCAATGAAGGTTAGCAAGGCCCCAGCTCAATGGGAAGCTCAGGGAGGACAGTGGGAGGTGGAGATGCTTCAGAGCAGTGGATGGCTCCGGAAGATGTCAGGGCAGCAGGACACTGAGGGGGAGATGTGTCAGGGCAGCCAGGGCTCTCTGCACTTGGTGGGACCTCACAAGGCTGTGAGGCAGGAGGGATACTCACCAAACCTGCCCCCTACAGAGGAACCCCTCAGGTACCCTCAGGCTGTAAGAAAGCCCACATTTTTCTCCCTACCTGATTTTGGGAGGAGATCAACAGCCTGGGAAGGGCCTGGATTTTCTGCAGTGGGCTCTTTGCGCACATCTCATGCCTACAGGATACAGACCTGGGCTATGTTTGGATGAAGACCAAGCTACTTAATTCTATTTCCTACCTTCCTCATCACAAATCACTTTCATTGTCCTTTGAGAACAAAACAAAAAGATTCCAAACCACATTTTGCTGAAGAAGGAGGGATTTTCTTTCCCAAGCAGCAGCCAGGGATAAAAGCCTGGAGACAGCTGAGCAAGCTGCAGCATTAAAGCCCAAATGCCGAGCTTATCCGGTGAGCACAGCCGGGCTGTGAGGGGTCCAGCCTGATGCCGAAGGTTCCACAACGAGGCCAGTTTCCCAGGGGCTGGGATCTGCCGACTGCATATGGAGGTTCCCTCTCGGCCCTGTTTGCATGCCAGGCATGCTGCTTGTCCACTGAAACAAATGACCTTGAGCAGTGCTGCAGGTCAATAAAATAATTTGCCAACTGATCCATCTTCTGTGGCAAACAGATGAATCAACTCCGGCTCCCTGGGCTGTTTTATGTACGGATGGGAGAGCTGTGAAGTTAAAATAACGTGGGCGGCCACATCCATCTCTGTGCAATGAAAGGATGGCTCTCAGTGAATAAATTGTGTATTTCCAGAGAGAAAAAACCCACCTCTGCATCTCCTGACACTTGGCTTTGGGAGGTGGGTGCTGTTCCCCAGGACAACATGGTGCAGGCCCCCCTCTCCCTTGGTGGAGCATTGTGTCCACTTCATTCCCACTTTCTGCTCATTCACTCCACCTCTGCTGTCCTGGCCTGTCCCTGATGGCCCCTCCTGGGGTTCAGCCCCCAGACAGTCCTTGGCCTCCCTGTCCTTGCCACCACCTCATTTCTTCCCAAGTCATGGTCCCAAGGCTCCAGTTTCAGCCTCACAAAGGTGACTCACAATCGGGAACTGGAGCATCGTGGGAAGCAGACTCAGCTTTCACTGGTCTCCAGTGCAGCAAAGCACCAAAAGCAATTAAGAAGTGGCCATTTCCACCATGGTGACACAGCCTCCTGCAGCATTGGCAGGGGGTGGGAAGGAGCCAGAACCACCAGGGCTTGTGCACGTGGCCGGGCTGCATCTGTTGGAGAGCACGGCAAACTGGGGCACTCGGAGGGAGCAGAAAGGCCCCGAGGCAGCCTGTGCTCACTGAGCCCCTAATCACAGCGAGGTGATTAATGCCCTTCTGCTCCCGTGCGCCGCTGCTCCGTCCCCGTGCTGCCCTGGCTCAGCCCTGCTGCCTTGGCAGGTCCCACACCAGCGGGCACCAGGCACTTGGCTTGGCAGGGATGGCACTCGGCTCTCCTGGTGCTGAAGGCAGGGATGGGGTTTTGTAGGAGGCCTCTGCAGGCCCTGTGAGCAGGAGGAGAGTGCTGGTGAGCTCCTTGTGCCAGAGACAAGCCTGGTGCCCAAACTCCTCCTCTGACAGCTGGAGCACAGAGCTGGGAGCAGAAAGGGGCAGTCCTGGAGTCCAGTACTTGCTGATCCCAACACTGCATCCTGCTGCAGGATGGAGACCTGCCTGGGAGATGCAGGACGGCTGCATCCCCCCTCTGCTCTCCCACAGTAAGGGGTGAGTTACCTGGCCATGCTCTCCCTCACAGGTTAACAGGGCGAGGCACAGCTCAGCCAGGTCAGGCACAGCTCAGCAGCAGCAAATAATGTCAGTGAGCTGGAGTGAGCAGCCGTGCTCATTACAGGGAGGTGAGAGGTCACAGTTTGCTTGTCCCAGAGGTTAACAAACCCTGCACAGCCACCCCGAGGGCACAGGAGCTGGACATCAGAGATAAAAGAGCTGCTCAGAGGGCTCAGAAAAATGGGGTGCCTTCTGCAGGGCCATGGGAAGCACCTCATGCCCCGGCAGCCTCACACTGTGCTCCTCTTCCTCGGCCACGCACGGGGCAAGGCTCGCTCCGCACCGGGATCGCTGCAGGGCACTTCCTGCGAGCCATTAAAGCACACTGGGTAATTAATACCTTCCATGCATGAGGAAAAATGGAAGGCAGGTGGGAGGAGGAGGGAGGGGAGCAGGGAACAGGCAAGCTCCATTTTGAGGGCCGTTAGGGTGGTTCTCCCTTGGCGTTATAATTTGGAGGTTCCCATGTGCTGCAGCGTTCACACCTCTCAGACATTGTTCACAGCCCAATTCCAGGCAGCACCATGATACTGTGCAGGATCCATGCTCCATGCCAGGGCAGCTCTCCTCCTCCTCATCCCCCAGGATTGCTGTAGGATGAGCTGGGGCTGCCCCACACTCCGGGCTCAGCACCCAGGCAGCTCCTCCAAACTCCATGACTGAGGGTTACAGGAAAGGCCGCTCAGTGCTGAGGAAAGCTCCATTTCAGCACCTTAAACGCAGTTTCTTAACAAACAAAATGTTTATTTTCTGAATAATAATAATAATAAAAAGAAAAGAATTCCAGCCTGGGGGCATGTAGTGGGATGGCTGTGAGCTCACTGGAGCGTGTGTCCATTACCGTCCGTGCTCAGACCCCGCCGCAGCCCCGGCGCTTTATTCCGGGAGAGTGACTGACAGACCCTGATCGATGCTGATTTGGGTCTTAAATAAACACATTGGCCCTGGTTTGCCAGGAAGAGCGAGGTGCCAGCATCTGGCTGACAGGCAGAGAGAGGCAAACTTTGCCAAACAGGCATTTCTTTGCAATGTTTTTCCCTTCTCTCAGCACTGTGCCATGGGAGCTGGGCAGAAGCTGGGATGAGAAGGCTTCAGGACAGGGATTATTTTGCATTTTTCTCCTTTAACTTGTGGGCAGAAAAACAGAGTTCAAATATTCAGACAGAATTGTGCTGCTAAAAGCCACCAGATCTTGCTGGTGACTGATCAGACCATCGAGCAGGGAAAGGTGCTTCACTGCCGACAGCGGCTGTCAAGAGAAAAGCCCTTTGATAATTTGCTGAGCTGTGGCAATTCACATCTGCAAGAGCTGCAGAGCTTCAAGAAACCCCGAGATTCTTGGAAATGTTTTGCACCAGCATCGTGTAGGTCTTAAAATTAATGGAAATAGCCCTTGAGAGATGAGTGAGTCAGATTTGGAAAATGTCACTCAGGTCATTTTTTTCTCCCTTTGAGCATCATTTTGTCCAATGCAACACATCTCCAACACCCATTTCTTGCTTTATTGCCATGTCAGGCATCATAACTGGAATAGCAAATAAAGTTTGCTACTGCAACACCCCAAACACTTCTGTGCACCCATGTTCTGGTGGCTCCCTGTGAGGTGACTCTGTTATCTCCACATCTCTGACCCTTTGTGCCAGCAGATTCCAGCCTGGGCAGAAATGAAGGTCACAAGTTACTGAGCCAATCTGGGAAAGAAATTCCAAGAGAGCAGATTGGGATTGCTTTAATTAAAGGAGAGAGGTAGAGGAAGGGGGGCAAAGCAACACTCGAGCAATCAAACATTTTCCCCTCGTGAAGATGAACAGTTTGAGATAGGGTTCAGAAGGCTGAAATTGTCTTTTTAAAGGAATGTAAAAATGTAAATGTTGAATGATTGACAAATAAAGGGCACTTTCCTTTAATTTAAATATGCTCCTAGTTTGTGCAGAATATGTTAATTTATACATTGCCTAAATAGCCAGTAGCTATTGTCTGTAAAACCACATCAGATCAGGGCAGCAGGGCAGTTAATGTACTGGCTGGATGTTATGGCTGGTCAGTGAAGCGATCCGAGCTTCCTTCCACTGGCTCCCAACCCCTAAATGGAATAGCTGAGCTGTAAAAAACTGCCAGGGGCATAAACTGAAGTTCATTCTGTCAGCCTTCAATAGGACAAGGCTCTCCTTCCCACAAGCACCTGTGTGCACCCCCAGCCCCAGCCCAGCTCCTGCTCCTCGGTGACCCCAGAGCTGTTCCCCTTCTGCTGGGGAGCCCTCCAAGGCTCTGCACCAGCTCTGCTGGGCCTTTGATCACATCTCCTCTTGTGCAAGGTCCCACAGCTGCTCTCAGCCTCTCCAAAATGTCCTGCCCCATTCCTGCCATGCCATGGCCCCTGTGGGGTCCTCAGAGCAGCTTCCAATGCTTCCCGAGCAGCCTTGGGGGCCCAGCTGGATTTTTAACCCTGCCATTTGACAGCCTCTGCCTAAACAGGTCCTGGGTATGATCCATCCATGCCTGACCTGCCTCTTCCTCTGCCTGCATGTGTAGCCACGACTTGGTCTGGTCTCTGGAGCAATTTTTAATGCAGAGAGGCTTCTAATTAACAGGATTCTGAAGTTAATTAAGACAATCTCATTTAGATCTCTCCATGAGCACTCACCAGGGCAATGCTGCTTCCCTGGGCTCCTCGGGAGCCTCTGCTCTCCCCACAAATCACATCCCAAGGGCTGCTGAGTCTCCGGGCAAGGGTCTGGGATGTCACCTGAGAGGCAGACAGGTACTGGAACGTGTTTGTCCAAAGGACCAAACGATCAGCATGGAATTCCAGACTCCAGAGACTGTGGGGTTTTGTTCCAGCCCTTCTGGGCCCTCCATTCCCTTCTCGGATGTACCCACTGCCCCAAGAGGTGAGTCCTAAGGGGAAATTGGCCTCCTGCCTCCCATGTCAGCCCAAAACCAGCAGCTTTATGGACCCATCTTGTTCAAGAGAGGTCCATCCTCTGCATTCCCGATGCCTTTTCAAAGATCACTCTGGATTAAGTTTAGAGTGATATGATAAGTAGTAATAATACTGCTGCCTTGGCCCTAATTATTTTCAATATAATTACGTACCCTCAAGAAACCTTTTAAATAGCACACTCTCCTCAGCGCTCCGGTCCAAGGGATTCATTTGTCTCAGGAAAGAAATATTCTTGGGGCTGAATCCTTCATTAGTCTTTGCTGGAGAGACTCCTGCTGAAGTCAGCAGGGTGTGTGTGTCCCACTGGAAGACGTGGGGCTGTGCCCGCCCGGGCTGTGCCCACCACAGGAAGATTTTTACAAGCCCCTCAGAATTTGGTTTGTTGGCAGCATAAAGCATTTGGCAGGGGAAAAAAAGCCTGGAAGTCTGCTGGAAAGTATCAGCGAGAGACTCTGAGTTTCACTGTCTTTTATCAGCTTCTCACACTTCCTTCTCTTGTGTTTTAATCCCACAGAAGTGCTGCTGCTCCGATGTGTGAAGGAAAAAGAGGGATTAGATCCCTTGGTGCCTGGCTGGGTGTGAGGCTGTGTTCCCAGAATGTGCCCAGGCACGGGAGGGTGCCGAGGTGCCATTCCATCTCCCAGTGCTCTCCAAATTATACTGTGTGAGCAGGTGCAACCCAAATATCCCTGCCATGGAATCCCTGTGGTGCCCTGCCCTACTTGGAGATCAAAACTGGGAAGGAACAGCAAGGTCAGTGTGTTTGGAAGGGAGGAATTAATTGCATATATTGAATTTATTAAAAATATTTTCAGGTGGTCCATCATTTCTCTGAGCAGATTGACTTTTCAGTCAAGGTGTGCTCTGGTGGGATCCTGTCTGTAGCAGCCACATTGAATTTCCTGTAAAAACCTTGGTTAGGTTTTCCACTGTCCCAGTTACCTGCTGCCCTCCTGTCCCACCACTGGCAGCACATCCAGAGGCTGGGATTCCCATCCATACACAATCCCAGCCCTGGGCTGGGATTCCCATCCATGCCCACAGCCCAAATCTGTCCTGATGCGCTCCCGCCTTCCGCATTCAAACCTGTGGGATGCTCCAAGCAGGATTCAGTTTGTGGGTTTTAAGCAACTCATGATCTTTTAAAGATAAATAACTTGTATAAATGGATGCTTTCCCACGATCCTGTTTTATTTACTTGCTGGCACAGCGGCTGTGAGTCCACTTGGATTTTCATCCTGCAGAGACTCTCCGGTGCCTTATGCGGTGTCCTGAGCCCTCCTCTGGATTTAGGGGTTATTCCTGATGGATGAAGTATCTGTATAAATCAACACCTGTCTGACCCTTAGACCAGATAACAGGATCATGGCACCACCCAGTTTGGATCCCTGAAATCCTTTGGGGAAAGGGAGGACTCTAACTGGGAAGTGACAGCACAGCCCATCCCTGTCTGTGCATCCCCACACACCTGCATTCCAGGCTGTCCCTTCCCTGTATCACATTCTGAAAACCAAGGATGACTTTCCAAGGAAGTTTCCTCACTGAAATAGTTAATGAGGACTGATTACATCCCCCAGCTCTCTCCCCCCAGCTCGCCACCCCTCTGAAAAAAAATCAGAATAATAATTAAAAGATGCCTAGAAACGCTCTTGGAAGAGCATAAATTCTGAAGATGAAAGTAAATGATTAAAATAATTAAATACTTCAAGTTGACAAGCAGAAGCAGAATCTTGCCAACGGACATTTGTCGGTAATTAGTTAATTAATCCTAACACAAATTATAAGCCATAACAAACCAGTCAGGCTGAACGCAGCCGGCTGTTCGGAATTAAACTTAGAAAAAGAGGGAGTGAGAGAAAGAAGAAAGAAAAGTTTGAAGATTTTGTGGATCTGAGGGAAGATGCTGTGCTGGAGCTGGTGCCCCATGGGAAATGCAGCCAGGGATGTGGGGCAGGAGCTGGGGCAGAGCAGGGCTGTTCTCCCACCTGACAGGAGCACAGCGGGGTGGGATGCCCAGAGCAGGGAGTGCAGAGAAGGATTTGGGATTTCCATCCATTTTCTGTGAATAAATGTGGCAAAAAGCTTCCCAGCTCCATTTCCCACTCTGCCGCTGCTGCCAGTGTGCATTTGAGGTACATGCTTGCCAAAGGAACAATCTGGGATGAGTAGTCGGGGTCCCCTCAGGTCCCCGGCATCCCAGGTGTTGTTAATCCAGAGGTTTCTGGAAGACAGGTTGGACCAGAATCTGGGAAGTGGACCATCCTGGGGTGTTGGGAGGGGAGCTACAAACCAGCTGCCCATTAACACCCTGGTTTGGAAAGTGTTTCTGGGACAGGCTGTAAAGGCAGGATCAGTGTTGGGGAGCTGGGTCCTGCCAGGGAAACTCAGTGTGAATGACACCAGGCCACGTGCACGGTCAGCAGGGACCTGGTGTGAGCCTGGTGGCAGCCAAATCACCAGGGAGATGGGGAGGATGGATGGGAAGAGGTTAATGAGCTGCAGGCTGGTTTCCCACCTCTGGTCACCTTGGCTCGGGTCCAATTTTCAGCCCTAGATTGAGCGAGGCCAGTGATCCACAGGCAGGACTCGGTGACTGACAGCTCATCTGCGGCTGCACCGCCGTGTTCACACATCCAGCCAGGGCTGGGGAGGCACTGCAGGGCCAGGCTTTGCTCTTCCTCCAGCACGAAAAAGCTCTGAAACAGCCAGGAGTCGGTGTTCCTATGGAGAGGACCTGCACATCCCCAGCACGGGGACACTGCCAGGTGACAGACTGGGCCAAGGACACCTGGCAATGCAGCCTAAGTGAGAAATGGGACATACAGGCTGCAAATGGGCTTTTATCAGGAAGGAAAAGAAGGCAAGAAGTGTTTTGAAAGAATAAACAGACAGCAGGGAAGTGTGACTATCCCACAGATCCCACACTGTCGGGGGAGTTGCCAGTGCCTGATGTGCCACGTGTACCATGTGAGGGGAAGTCTGAACATGTGAGCACACATGACCATCTCCTGACAGGACTCACACGCAGAGGAGAAAGAGATTATTTACAAGACAACAAGAATTAACACTGAAGAAATGCAGAACCCATCTTTTCTGGCCCAGGCTCCCTGAGATGCCTGTGGAGCTGGTTCCTGTTTGCCATCAAACCCACGCAGAGCTCCGCTGAAGAGAAAGTTCCATCCGCATGTGCGTGAGCATGTGTACGCGCGTGTTCTAAGTGTTTTGCATTATGTGAGCTCTGACCTTCAGAGGGGAACAGAAGGAATATTTTCCCCCCTGAGGCTAGAGTTGTCAGTGAAATGTCTGTCTTCCTTAATAATTTCAATCCGGGTGACAGGGGACAGGGCATTTTGCTCTGAACGAACGTACTGTAAAAACTGTCAGATAGAATTTGTCTCAAGAAGCAACATTTCCATCCATTCGGGGTCATAATTACAGGCATCTTATGACCTGTGGAGCAGCACATTTTTCTCAACCGAAAAGAAAGGAGTCCTAAAATAGGTGGTTTGTCCTTCTGCAGAGCTTTGGGTTGAGCCTAAATGGATTCTAACAAGAGATGGTGATCTGCAGCAGAATGCTTTCCTCGTTTGTTTGTTTGTTTGTTGGCTGTTTTTTTAAAATCCAGAACAAACTGTGCACTGAAGTGACGTAGCAGAAAAGAGGGATAGAAATTGCCATTCACTGGGCTGGAGTAATGGCCTATTTCTCCCATATCCTGTCTCCTAACTGCCTGCCTCTCTGAATTTCCTCCACACTGACACTGGCCAGCATCTTATTAATGAACTGAATAAGTAACTAAATGGGTGATTAACCAAATGAGCATGACGATAATTTGATTGTGCTTTCCCCACTTTTAAAGCACAGGAAATAGTAAGAAAAGTAATAATTCAGTGACCAGCCGGAATTCAAACAGGACAGAGCTAGAGGAGCTGGGGGGAGCTCTGACGAGATGTTGCTGTCTATAAATGCCCTGGAACATTGCAGAAATCTGTTTTGCCAAATATTTTGATTTCTTGATTTGTGCCTCCACACTGAGGAAAAATCTATTCAATGATTTCAAGGAGCTTTTCCTTTTATGGTTTAATTTCATTATTAGCAGCATTTATGAACCAGATAATCCTGCAGAGATGAGGTTTTGGGTTCACCAGCCCGGATTGTGTAACAGACCCCACAGTTCCTGCTGGTCCCCCACCTCACTGAGGTCTGAGTGACAAACCAAACTGGGACAGGGAACCCAAAGTTACCACAGTCGGAAGATGTTCTTCCTTGCTGGGGAGTGCTGGGAGAAATGGGAAAATGGAGAGATAACACCCTCTCCCAGGCCATCCCTGCTGCTCACGGTGCATGTCCTCTTCCCCACTCCAAGGAAACATTGAGGACCACAGCAGAACCACTATGAAGGAGCATCCAGCCCAGGAGCAGGGCCCCAGCTGGTCTCTGGAACGTTCTCACCTGCAAGATCAATCCTGCTAGAGACACGAGTGTTAATCAGCTGGTGGCAGTGGCAGGTTACAATCCATTTTCACCTGCACACTCCTGTGGATGCTCCAGCAGTGAAAAGGTGCTCCGTGCATCCCTGTGCTACTCAAGCTCTTGTTTTTGGAATATCCCCACATATAAATACACCCAACTGCAGTGTCGATCTTGGAAATAGAACAGGCAAAGGTGCATATAATTTTAAGGCATGCTGCAGCCCGAACAATTTCCCTTTAATGGTGGAAAATATTGCTTGATTTCTGCTAGGCAGAGCTGTCCTGCCAGTGTCACAGAGCACCTGCACCCCAGGAAGAGGTTGGTGTGTGTGAACTGTCTTGCACATGTGTTCCTAAACAGGGAAATCCAATCTGCCAAGAAAATTCAATAACAACCCTCACATTTAATTGTACCCCAGGGCCCAGTAAAAATCAACAGGGATGGTAGTTGTGGATTTTTCGTTAACCTTTCTCTTAAAAAGGTCTCAAAAAATAACCACTGAATGAGAAGGGCTAGTTGTACACGTGGAGTAAGTATGGAAATCTGTAGGGGGAAAATGTGTGTAAAACTTCAGGGTGGACTGACACAGAAAATCCTTCGGTAAAAGAAAACCTCCTGGTTTGATTTACACACGCAGCACTCAATTGAACAAGTGTCGCTACAGGCAACTGGAAAACAGTCCAAATGGTGAATTTGCTGCTTGCACACATTTATACTCTTTCCTGGAGACTATCTGCTGTTGCTTCTGGGCACGTTTAGCATTCTTTAAACCACACAAACGTTATGCCCCGTTCTTTCAACGACACAAGGATTTTTTTTTGGGGGGGCGGTATAGGTGCAGCTGGGCATTTGCGGCGCGCTGGAGCACGGAGAGGGGCTGGAGCGTGTGCTGGGGCTGCCCCAGCGAACAGCCCCGAGGGCGGCACTCGGTGCTGTGGGGACGAGGTGAGGGTGGGTCACGGCTCGGGCCCCGGGACGCGTTTTCCAGCCGCCACAACCTCAGCTCCTTCCCCGCTGT